>SEYY01001436.1:50000-52500 GCA_009176605.1 Armadillidium nasatum | reverse complement strand
GTAGGCAGAACGAAGAGATAGGTGCGATCCCGATACATCAAATCAAATATCGATATTTACAAATATCGACATTTGAGAATAATGATCTTGAATAATGCCATAATATATATATATATATATAGATATATATATATATATATATATATTATATATATAGTAATTATATATATATATATATATATAATAATATATATATATATTATATATATATATAAATATATATATATATATATATTATATATATAATACAACAAAGAATAAGAACATAAAAGTAGGAAAATTATGATTTACATCAAAACCTCGTAAACATATAAAAGTAAACGCTTACAATAATATATGAGACTCAATTCTAAGTTTAATTAGCAAATGCGACGTAAAAGTCCCGTTCTTTCTAATAGAATTTTTCTTTTCATAAAAAAAATGGCTAAAAAAGAGCAAAGAAAGAAAGAGGCAGAGGGTGGGCAAATTTCTTTTTCGGAAGGTGTAAATTATTATTATCATTATTATGACTGTAAAGAACAGTAATAAGTTTTACTTAAATAAAGGGTTAATTTCTCTCTCTCTCTCTCTCTCTCTCTCTCTCTCTCTCTCTCTCTCTCTCTCTCTCTCTCTCTCTCTCTCTCTCTCTCTCTCTCTCTCTCTCTCTCTCCTCTCTTGTTTTTTTTTTCTTTTGTAGGAACAGTTGAAAAAGAGCTATTCAAATTCTCTATTAAGGTGTAACTAACGAAATATGTATATATATATAATTATATATATATATATTATATAGTATATATATATATAATATAATAATATATATATATTGTACACTGCGATATTCCCGCATGATGCAGGAGGTGTCGACTGCAGAAATTTCAAATTCCTGCAAAAAACATAAACATCCTTCAACCGTATATGAGAAAAAAAAAAAACTTTTAAAGGGTTAAAGTCTTAGAACCATGGAAAACTTTTATTATATATTATATAAAAAAATATATATATAAAATATATATATATATATATATATATATATATATATATATATATATATATATATATATATATATATATATATATATATATATATATATATATATATATATATATATATATATATATATATATATATAATATATATATATATATATATATAATATATAGATATATATATATATATATATATATATATATATATATATATATATATATATATATATATATATATATATATATATATATATATATATATATATATATATATATATATATATATATATATATATATATATGAGAAAATTTTTCTAAAAATAAAAGATCATTATTTTGAAATATATTGTTACCTGTCAGTGGAGGCTCAGAAAAACTTTTATTTCGGTGTCTCAAATCCCAAAGCAATTTAGACAGTGATCATCATTATGTGATAGAATGATTCATTACTATGAGAGTAACAAAAAGGAGGTTGTGGGAGTGAGGGTAGGGGTAGGGGTGAGGGAGGGGGGTGGAGGTGTTATTGGGAAAGAGGCGGGGAGGGGTTGGAGGAGGTTGGGTTTTCTGCGAAATGTCTTTTTCTCAAATGAATATTTTTGTGTCTAAATGAATAGAAAATTGTGTTGCTTTTGAAACTTTAATGTCTTTAAAATGTTTGTTTTTTTCCTTCTTCTTCTTCTTCTTCTTCTTCTTCTTCTTCTTCTTCTTCTTCTTCTGTAAACAATTTCGAAAATTTTAAATTTTTTAAATAAAACCGTGCAATGTATAATATATGACTTAAATCTGGTGGAAATTAGTACACCCTTGACTTTTATCAACCATATAATATATATATATATATATATATATATATATATATATATATATATATATATATATATATATATATATATATATATATATATATATATATATATATATATATATATATATATATATATATATATGTTACCACCTCTCACGGGAAGAGCCCTTTTCAAGGTGGGGGCATAATTAAAGGATAAAAAAAAAACCACCCCATTCCGAACCTAATGTAAATCCTTCAGGTGGACGCAGACAGAGGATTTAAGGAGAAGTAGGTCAAATACAACAGGAAAAACAAAAGAAGGTAGGAGTTCCACAGAACAGAGCTGGCTGAAAAGAAGTAGGTACCACGAAGAGCAAGTCTAGAATTTGCAATGCTCACATAAAGTTTAAGTGTAAGTAAGGTACCCCTTGTGCTGGGAGGGCAACGTCATGATGGTGCAATGCGAGAGATCAACTCTCTCGAGCACCTGCCGTTGTAGTATCTATAGAATAGTGAGAGTGCGCCAAAATAACGTCGCATATAAAGACAGTCAAGGGAGTTTGAAAGTAGGGGACAGTTTAATAGTCTTTTTGCCTTAGACTCAACCTTATCCTAAAGAAGGTTGGAACGGGAACGTCTCCAAATGTGAGAACAGTACTCTTTACAAGGACGGACAAGACCCTTATATAATTGAAGTAACTGTCCAGAAAAAAAAAAATCCCGCAATCTGAACAGAACTCCCAGATT
>SEYY01001436.1:40000-45000 GCA_009176605.1 Armadillidium nasatum | reverse complement strand
TATATATATATATATATATATATATATATATATATATATATATATATATATATATATATATATATATATATATATATATATATATATATATATATATATATATATATATATATATATATATATATATATATTATATATATATATATATATATATATATATATATATATATATATATATATATATATAATATCAGAAAATCTGGTTCCATTTGAAAAATATTTGATGGTACGTTTTAAACTTAAAAAGTGTTATTTACCAAATTGTTATTTAACTAAATTAAGTCAAGGAAAGAAGACAGAATATAGCTAATGCTAGTGCACACAATGGAAGGTGCTACTGCACGTTCTGTTGCAAAAACCATCCCTGCGAATCCCTCTTAAAGGTCACTTACACTTCCAAACCCATTAAAAGGACTTTCACAGTTTTAAGGAAGCGAGAAACGTGCGTGAGCGTAGAATTTCGATACATACCCTAAAACATCATTTCCGGGTAGAAATAAAAAGCAAATCCATCGAATATCAATAAGATAACTATAGCAAAATATCGGTTGCAAGAAGGAAATCGATTTTATTACACTTTAAGTCCATTAAGTCAAAGAATTAATGAATAAACAATGATGATCGATATTAATGAATAGAGAATTGTGAGTGGCTTTTATGCAATGGTTGCGAATAAAAAAGCGTCTCATTTAGAGTGATGGAACTAATTTCTATCTAACAAGCATAAGTAATGGGTGACAAATATGTATTTACGCACACACACACACACACACAAACATATATATATATATATATATATATATATATATATATATATATATATATATATATATATATATATATATATATAATATATATATATATATATAGGCAATTCTTGGAAACCAGTTGCGCAATAAAGAATCTCAAAAACTATATACTGTAAGCTATACATAACAAACTAACTTACGAAAAAAAGCACATAACTTCATAACAAAAGTGCATATTTTTACAGATTAATATTAATCAAGTACACGGCCTTAATTAAAGATTTTGGAAAAAAAATTCAGTTTCTTTTAAGAATTTAAAAGCTATTTTGAATAAATATTTTTTTTTCCTATTTTTACAGTACAATCCTAGCAGGCGTAATCCTCTAGGGTATAAGACATAAGTGTTCGCTTACTGGAACAACTTAATTCTTTATATATATATATATATATATATATATATCTATATATATATATATATATATATATATATATATATATATATATATATATATTATATAATATATATATATATATATATATATATATATATATATATATATATATATATATATATATTATATATATATATATATATATATATATATATATATATATTATATATATGTAAATGTGTGTATTGTGTGTGTTTGTGTGTGCGTGTGTGTGTTTCTGTGCCTGTGTCAGTGACATAAAATAATAAATCCAGCTTCGTAGAACTGCAATTTCATTTAAAGTTCAAAGCTTTATAGACGGTTTTCTCTATTAGTCTTGCGGAAACCTTTGCAAATTTAACCCTAAAAGACTATTATCACTCCCTCTCTCTCTCTCTCTCTTTCTCTCTCTCTCTCCCTTTTCTCTCTCTCTCTCTCTCTCTCTCTCTCTCTCTCTCTCTCTCTCTCTCTCTCTCTCTCTCTCCCTCTCTCGAAGCATCAGAAATTCAAAGTATTTCATTTATTATTTTATGATCTAAACTGCTAAATATCAGAGCTTCCTTACATTTTCTAAGAATTCTTAAATTTAACTTCAAAAATGAAAGAAGCTTACAGTAAATTATTTTCCTTGATCCCTCATTAATTTATTATTATTGTTATATATTATATAATATATATATATATTATATATATATATATATATATATATATATATATATATATATATATATATATATATATATATATATATATATATATATATATATATATATATATATATATATATATATATATATATATATATATATATATATATATATATATATATATATATATATATATATATATATATATATATATATATATATATATATATATATATATATATATATATATATATATATATATATATATATATATATATATATATATATATATATATATATATATATATATATATATATATATATATATATATATATATATATATATATATATATATATATATATATATATATATATATATATATATATATATATATATATATATATATATATATATATATATATATATATATATATATATATATATATATATATATATATATATATAATATATATATATATATATATATATATATATATATTATATATAATATATATATATATATATATATATATATATATATATATATATAATATATATATATATATATATATATATATATATATATATATATATATATATATATATATATATATATATATATATATATATATATATATATATATATATATATATATATATATATATATATATATATATATATATATATATATAATATATATATATATATATATATATATATATATATATATTTGAGGTAGAGTAATATTATATTATTATTATTATTATTATATTATTATTATATATTATTATTATATTATTATTATTATTATTATTATTATTATTATTATTATTTTATATTATTATTATTATTATTATTATTATTATTATTATTATTATTTATTATTATTATTATTATTATTATTATTTATTATTATTATTATTATTATTATTATTATTATTATTATTATTATTATTATTATTGTTAAACATTCTGAATAACTGAATTTGTTTTCGTGTTTATAAAATAAAATATATTTATAATACTAAAAAATACTAAATAATATTTTTATTTCAATTCAAAAGGAAATGAAACTAAATTTACTTCAAACTTTTTTTTCCTTTTTTTCTTTTTTTTTTCTATCTTCAATCTTTGAGCTTTTAAAAACACATTTTAAAACTTTTTTCATTCTATGTTTTTGTTATTATTATTATTTTATTCATCAGAAATAAAGTTTTTTTTTTTAAAATGCAATTATTATTATTTTTATTATTATTATTATTATTATTATTATTATTATTATTATTATTATTATTATTATTATTATTATTATTATTATTATTATTATTATTATTATTATTATTATTATTATTGTTAAAATTGTTATTATTATCATTATTATTATTATTATTATTATTATTATTATTATTATTATTATATTATTATTAAAATTAAAATTATTATTATTATTTTTATATTATTGCTATTACTATTACTATTATTATTACAATCATTATTATTATTATATATATATATATATATATATATATATATATATATATATATATATATATATATATATATATATATATATATTATATATATATATATATATTAATATATATATATATATATATATATATATATATATATATATATATATATATATATATATATATATATATATATATATATATATATATATATATATATATATATATATATATATATATATATATATATATATATATATATATATATATATATATATATATATATATATATATATATATATTATATATATATATATATATATATATATATATATATATATATATATATATATATATATATATATATATATATATATATATATATATATATATATATATATATATATATATATATATATATATATATATATATATATATATATATATATATATATATTATATATATATATATATATATATATATATATATATATATATATATATATATATATATATATATATATATATATATATATATATATATATATATATATATATATATTATATATATATATATATATATATATTATATATATATATATATATATATATATATATATATATATATATATATATATATATATATATATATATATATATATATATATATATATATATATATATATATATATATATATATATATATATATATATATATATATATATATATATTTATATATATATATATATATATTATATATATATATATATATATATATATATATATATATATATATATATATATATATATATATATATATATATATATATATATATATATTATATATATATATATATAGAGAGAGAGAGAGAGAGAGAGAGAGAGAGAGAGATAATTAGGTATTGTGGAATAATTTTTTTTTTTTTTGAAAGTTTTTTTTTTTTTTTTTTTTTTTTTTAGAACCTGGTGTCATATAAATAAATATGATGCTATGTTCGAAACGGTGTTAAAATCAGGAGCTTGTAAAGGATTAAAAGTGAATTTATTTTATGGCAAGTAAAATATCTGATAAAATAATAAATTTGGTTGTATTATATATATATATATATATATATATATATATATATATATATATATATATATATATATATATATATATATATATATATATATATATATATATATATATATATATATATATATATATATATATATATATATATATATATATATATATATTAGGAGTTGCCCAACTCAACTGCATTCAAAATCAAAATCCTCTCCAGGGAAGGATTATTACCCCTGTCAGTAGGTTCATTCGAGGATGAACGAAGGGTTTCACTGGCAGACGGAAAACATCCGCTGGCTGGCCAGGTCTATCACGGATGCCGACTTTGATCTCACCTTCAGTAAGCATTCTGCAGATGTACTTATTACGCATCAGTGGGCGAGGCTAAGCGTAAGAAAGAACTGCCCAAATTTCCCTACTCCGACCAGGCCTCTTATTCTGGACCTCTCGCTTTCTAGGCGAATGCTCGATTGTCTGAGCTACGCAGCTTCTCTGTATTATAAAATAAAATGATTTATTTTTTCAATTTGCGTATTAATAATTATTACTATTATTATTAATCTATGATAATTATGAATAAAGTTTATGAATATTAAAATAAAATAATTTTAATAATTATTGTTATAAC
>SEYY01001436.1:30000-35000 GCA_009176605.1 Armadillidium nasatum | reverse complement strand
ATAATAATAATAATAATAATAATAATAATAATAAAATAATAATAACAACAACAATAAATAATAAATAATAATAATAATAATAATAATAATAATAATAATAATAATAATAATAATAATAATAATAATAATAATAATAATAATAATAATTATAATAATAATTATAATAATAATAATAATAATAATAAAAATAATGATAATATTAATAATAATAATATCAATAATAATAACAATAATAATAATAATAATAATAACAATAATAATAATAACAACAATAATAATAATAAAAATAATAATAATAATAAAATAATAATAATAATAATAATTAATAATAATAATAATAATAATAATAATAATAATAATAATAATCAAATAATACTAATACAAATATCATACTCATTAAACTCGTATGAAAATGCTCAAGGAGATAAAGAAGAACGTTCCTATTTCACTTTATGACGTAATACAAAATCATGTGAAGCGCAAATTGTAAAAAAGAAAAAGAAAGAAAAAAACAAAGAGGAGCTCAAGGAGATGTTATTGACGTCCTCAGTTTGAATTTAATTAAAAGAAAATGCTTGCATGAGTGCCGGAAGAAGGAGTACCATGGTAATCTAAAGAGATTTCTTTATATATATATATATATATATATATATATATATATATATATATATATATATATATATATATATATATATATATATATATATATATATATATATATATTATATATAAACTCCAATATTTTACGATCAAGAAGCGAAGAAAAATGTTGAAGGAAAGAGAAATTAGAAGAAGAAAAAAGGTGGGTATCTCTATGGTCTCTTATGGCAGACAGTTCAGGAGAGCAAAGGAAGGTCACTTTTAAGAGGAAACTCCTTTATGCTCATCAATCCTCTTTTTCAATCGTAAATCAGTTTGGCTTACATACGCCGCATTTATATAAATAAATTATAGGGTCTGAAAACATTGAGAGATATTCCTTGAGTCTGACGAAGTCGAAATTGAGAAGTAATTATAATTTATAAGAGTTAGCTGGCATTGAGGGAATGTAGCTTCGAGTAAGGCAAGAATATTTGTATTATTAAGTTTTGATGTATGTAATCTTATATACAAGGAAGGTTTAGGTAATTAAAAACCATTTATGCGTAATAATCACATATTCAAAAAATCTGTTTGTAGCAAATCCGTTTCTAACCTTCCTGCTACAAATTATTTTATATCTCCCTCAAGTTCATTCTACCAATAAAATATTTAAAATTGCTTTGATTGGCATTGGTTTCTCACAGAGATGGAATTTACTTCTCTATTTTAATTTATTCCCAAATTGCCAAGTAGAAAAAATTATTAACAGATTTCTTACTAACATCAGTAGTAAGGGTTGCACTTTCCGCTGGTAAAAGTGCATATCGGCCTTTGATTTTCAGTTGCAAATCTAGCTCGACCAGTTCGACCTCAAACTCTTTCCTGACACCGTTTTGGGGCTTCAATCCATCGAAAATGGACAAAAGTCGGGAAATGAGGCTCATGGGGGGGCCCCGTGAACCCCCAAAATTGGTAAGAGGAGGTTACCCAAACTCTCAGCATTGCTAAGCTCATCTCACTCTTTCCTGACCCTTTTTTTTTAGCTTTAACCATGCTGAAATTGGTCCAAATCGGGGAAGGGGTCCTTGGGAGATCCGTAAAACGACGAAAAAGGTCAGGAAGGTACCTGACAAAACAACATCCCCGGAAATTGCAGAAAATACAGAAATACAATTTTTCCAGATGAAAGTGCAACCCTTACTACTAACTTCTTCAAGCTCACTCTTCATCTTAGAACTGAAGCTAAACAAAAAAAAATTATTCCTAAAACTCCCTTATATAAAATTAATATTCCAACTTATTTGAAATATTCTTGCCGTACTCGAAGCTACATTCCCGCAATCCAATAAGAGTTTATTCTTTTATATTATAATTCCTTCTCAATTCAGGCGTTAGGAATATATACACATACATATATATATATATATATATATATATATATATATATATATATATATATATATATATATATATATATATATATATATATATATATATATATATAATATATATATATATATATATATATATATATATTATATATATATATATATATATATATATATATATATATATATATATATATATATATATATATATAATATATATATATATATATATATATATATATATATATATATATATATATATATATATATATATTAATAAATGAGTGTTTGCATTAATTAGAAATGATTTGCATAAGATACCTATGAATTAAAATTGAAAATTGAGTAAATATATTCGCTAATTAAAATCTCATTAATATGACGTCGCTTGTGCGCAATTTTTTACACACATGTACAAACTAATAAATTCTTACCTACATTCCTGTGTGCGTGAATACAACCTAAATATACACAAATGCATATATGACCTAATAAATTGAATTACAACAACAATGCATTAAAGTTTCATTAGCCTAAAAAGAGATCTAAGGGTTTTGTGAGGTGGTGTCACTGGTGTGGGTGAGTGTTGTGACATACTACCTCATAATAAAAACCATGAAGTTGTGTGTTATAATTTTGTAGGTATTTTTTTAGGCTGTAGCGAATCTGTTGAAAAGAATTTCCAACGCGGAAATTTTATATAATTCTCTCTCTCTCTCTCTCTCTCTCTCTCTCTCTCTCTCTCTCTCTCTCTCTCTCTCCTCTCTCTCTCTCTCTCTCTCTCTCTCTCTCTCTCTCTCTCTCTCTCTCTCTCTCTCCAAATTAGCTAAAAATATTCCCATAATTGCCAATTCAGCATTTTTTCATTTTTTAAAAAAATGGTAATTTGTTTATTTTCATAATTATAGTTTCTAATCTTTTTTTTTCGGGGGGGGGGGTAATTTTCTCTTCAAAAATCTTTATTCAAAAAGATTGTTAATTATTAAGGGAACTACATTACATAAGAGAATTTCAATTTCTTTCTTTATCAATCTTTTTATTATTATATTATTATTATTATTATTATTATTATTATATTATTATTATATATTATTATTATTATTATTATTATTATTATTATTATTATTATTATTATTATTATTATTATTATTATTATTTTTTTTTTTTTTTTTTTTTTTTTTTTTTTTTTTTTTTTTTTTTTAATTTTAAAATTAAATTTTTAAATTACAAATAATTAATAATTATTTAATAATAATAATAATTAATAATAAATAATAATAATTAATAATAATAATAATAATAATAATAATTAATAATAAAATAATTAATAATAATAATAATATATAATAATAATAGTAATAATAATAATAATGATAAAAATAATAATAATAATAATAATAATAATAATTGTAATAAAATAATAATAATGATAATAATAATAATAATAATAATAATAATAATAATAATAATAATAATAATAATATAAAAATAAAAATAATAATAATAATAATAATATAATAATAATAATAATAATAATAATAATAATAATAATAATAATAATAATAATAATAATAATAATAATAATAATAATAATGATAAACAAAATATAAGTAATAAAGAATGTAAATTTGTTTTGAGAAGATGTACAGGGACCACTAGAACCTCATAAAATGTTTCTTTACTGTGACAGTAAATTAATAACAGACGAAGTCCCTAAATTAAACGGCAAAACTGTGCTGAGAGGATTATACCTTGTACAGGATATTCAGTTCACAGACAAATTGTCACTGCGGGAAAGAAGAGATTTGAATAGACATGAACAAGGGGATACTTGAAGGAAGCTTACACATATCTGAAGGCAGAGAGAGCCTTACAAGCCACAAGTATGTGAAAAATCGGAAGAGGACATTTCGAGCAACAAAATTGGCAAGATGGGAGGTCTTCTAGCGTCATATGCAATCTATGAGTGATATTTGTATATCCTATGTCAGGGGTGGGCAATCTTTTTGAGAGTGCGTGCCAAACTCGACAACCAAAATTTTTTAATATGTAGAACTTCAGTTACAAATAAATATAAAACTGAATTTAATAAATTTTTTATGCTGCTCCGTCCTGGAGGTTCTTTCACATTCATTTTCAAGGCAATAATTAAAACAAAGAATCAAAAGTTTTGATAAGGTACAGGAAACACCTCACAAAGGTGCAGCTCAAAGTCAATTGGCCATTTGACCATTGACCTAATGAGAAGTTGACCTTGTTATTTTTTGTCAGAAATCAGCAAGCTTGCACAGGTCGGAACTCTGTCCCTTTGGGCTATGCCACTTAAAGACGCTCCCCAAAAATTTTGAAAGCATTGTTTGACGTGCCAAAAAAAAATTATAGCCGTGATACGTTTGGCACGCGTGCCAATGGTTGCACACCCCTGTCTGTCCTATGCGTAATAAAGTCAAAACCACTTTCAGGAGGCTATTTCTTCAGCATGAAGAGAGCCAGTAGTAATAAGTGATTTGATGTTTCGCAAGTATCCTCTACTCAGCATGCCTACCAGTATGGGAGGAAACAATCCAATGGTTGTGTAAAAATCAGTTCTATTGAGGTAACCAAGTATTGTTTTTTTATTACAATGTAGGTTGCTGAATTTTTTGACTCCCTATCAGCTAATTCGTTTTTTGGAACACGAACATGTTAATGAACCCAACAAATAATAATAATAATAATAATAATAATAATAATAATAATAATTCCACACCAAAAAATTTCAAATTGTTATTTTGAGATTTTTTTTTCTTTTTTGTTTCTTTTCATAACAAAGGTAGAATAAATAAATAAATAAATAAATAAAAATTAATAAAATAAAAAATACAATAATAAATAAATATTAATAAATAAATAAATGAAAAGTGAACTATTCTAATATTTTATTAAAGGATTTATTCATCGCTTTTCAGTTGTATAATTTTCTTCCAAAGGATTCTTGATTAATTAATTATTATTATTATTTTATTATTATTATTATTATTATTATTATTA
>SEYY01001436.1:0-2500 GCA_009176605.1 Armadillidium nasatum | reverse complement strand
CATAGAGAGTAGAGCTGAACGAGGACAGGGCTAACTCGGAAGCACACTCCCTCAGAACAACGAGGGGAATGCCATCCGGGCCACTGGCCTTCCTGACGTTCTAGATTTCAGGATCCCATGCACCTGATCATGAGTAATTACAGGCAGAGACATGGGACACCTGAGAGGAGAAGGAGTAGGAGGAGGATGTCAGAATCGAGCAGGGTGGAATTAGATGAAAAAGGAGGCCGAAGAGATTAGCCTTTTCAGAAGGAGTATTAGCAACAGAACCATCAGAGCGAATAAGAGGAGAAAAGGCAGGTTTACAGAAGTTGTTAGAGATATTTTGACAAGAGGCCAGAAATTTTTATCAGTAGGAGAGCCATTATATATATATATATATATATATATATATATATATATATATATATATATATATATTTATATATATAATATAATATATATATATATATATATATATATATATATATATATATATATATATATATATATATTATATATATATATATATATATATATATATATATATATATATATATATATATTATATAAAAAATTAGGGAATAATAAATAAAGTGGAAAACTCTCTACTTTTCTTACACCTTCCCAAATACTGAGATAATTTCAGAAGCATAGAAATAG
Source organism: Armadillidium nasatum (assembly GCA_009176605.1). Classification (NCBI taxonomy): domain Eukaryota; kingdom Metazoa; phylum Arthropoda; class Malacostraca; order Isopoda; family Armadillidiidae; genus Armadillidium; species Armadillidium nasatum. The sequence continues at coordinate 1,858 of SEYY01001436.1, read as the reverse complement.
TAGTAACCTTTCCCTTTATTCCGAGGAGCCAAAGAAGAATCCGCCTCTACAGCCAAGCAAAAGCCCTAGAAGAAGCAGTCCCAAACAGAAGCCCTAGAAGAAGCACGTCCCAAGCAGAAGTCCAAAAGAAACCGTCCCATGCAGAAGCCCAAAAGAAGCTGCAACGCCTCTGCTACCAAAAAGGAAACCCAGTTTGGCAGCTCATTTTGCCCTCGACTGTGGTTAACTTTGAAGTAGCCTTCCACCTGAGGCTACAGACGTTCACCGGCCTCAAAGAAAAGTCGAGGCTACCAACCCTCCCGAGGCTCTGAAGAGGACCGATGGCAACCTGCTCGACCTTACGAGTCGGCCTCCCCCTACGGGTCTCCACTACCAAGAGGGTCACTCTATATATATATATATATATATATATATATATAATATATATATATATATATATATATATATATATATATATATATTATATATATATATATATATATATATATATATATATATATATATATATATATATATATATATATATATATATATATATATATATATATATATATATATATATATATATATAATATATATATATATATATATATATATATATATATATATATATATATATATATATATATATATATATATATATATATATATATATATATATATATATATATATATATATATATAATATATATATATATATATATATATATAGAGTGACCCTCTTTGTAGTGGAGACCCGTAGGGGGAGGCCGACTCGTAAGGTCGAGCAGGTTGCCATCGGTCCTCTTCAGAGCCTCGGGAGGGTTGGTAGCCTCGACTTTTCTTTAAGGCCGGTGGAACGTCTGTAGCCTCAGGTGGAAGGCTACTTCAAAGTTAACCACAGTCGAGGGCAAAATGAGCTTCCAAACTGGGTTTCCTTTTTGGGTAGCAGAGGCGTTGGAACTTCTTCTTCTAAGGGCAGCTTCTTTGGACTTCTGCTTGGGACTGCTTCTTCTAGGGCTTTTGCTTGGGCTGTAGAGGCGGATTCTTCTTTGGCTCCTCGGAATAAAGGAAAGGTTACTACTATTTCTATGCCTTCTGAAATTATCTCAGTATTTGGGAAGGTGTAAGAAAAGTAGAGAGTTTTCCACTTTATTTATTATCCCTAATTTTAACAAAATCTAGTTAACAAAGTTACTATTTTTAAAGTTTACAAATTGACATTTTAAATAGATACAAAACTTATTTATTTAAATCAGAAAACATTATTTATAATAAATTTAATTTACATATAAAAGTACATATAATTTAAATTATGACATAAACATTTTTATTAAAAATAAAGTACAAAATAATATAAATAAATACATTTATATTTTATAATAGTTTCTCATAATAATTTTATTTAATTCAAATTTGGCGCTAAAATATTTGGAGCGGGAAAGCTAAATCTAGAACTAGGTCTACAGTCAATTAATATTTGTTATGCCAATATTTAATTTACATTATATTTTAAATGTTTTATTTTTTACAATATAGTTTATATTTTTATATATTTATTAAAATTACTTTATAACAAAGGAAACTTTATTTTTAATTATCACAAGGTTATGTGTCTTTTCTATTAAAAACTAATACACTTTTCACCAGTTAACACTTTAAATTATTTCCGATTAAAGAAAACGTTTTTATATTTTGGGTAACTACACTATATATCAGTTCCCCATCGAGACACGGAGTGAACATCTTCACGGAAGCGTACTCGACGGAGGGGGTTTCTTCTGGAAAGTGTACTCTTGAGAATAGGAACCACTGGATGTAGAGTCGTCGTCCTAGTACGATAGGCATCATTAGGTACATATAGCTTCTACTGTTACCG
>SEYY01001435.1:15000-17500 GCA_009176605.1 Armadillidium nasatum | reverse complement strand
ATTTATTTTATATTCTCTTCGTACTGCTATATTAATATTTCATTCGATTAGTTGTTCCCAACAGAGTGAGGGTTTTAAAGGAAGCATCGTACATTGTCCTCTGCATTAATATACCATCATTATCGTTCATTCCATGCTCCCTCCTTATATATATATATATATATATATATATATATATATATATATATATATATATATATATATATATATATATATATATATATATATAAGTAAATTTATTTGAAATGCTATTTAAAGTAGGAATGAAAATAAACTCAGATTGTAAATATTCTTCCAACGACTGATTTGTTACTTTTAATTATTTAATTTAAATGTTCATTTTTTATTCTGCATATTTAAAAAGATTCGCTAACTTAAACAATAATATTTAAATTCATACTAAAATTAATGGTACAAATTCGCAAAGACTGGGACTGTTATTGAAAATGGTTAGTTATATATATTAATATATATATATATATATATATATATATATATATATATATATATATATATATATATATATATATATATATATATATATATATATATATATATATATATATATATATATATATATATATATATATATATATATATATATATATATATATATATATATATATATATATATATATATATATATATATATATATATATATATATATATATATATATATATATATATATATATATATATATATATATATATATATATATATATATATATATATATATATATATATATATATATATATATTATATATTATATATATTATTATATATATAATATATTTATATACATATATATATATAATATATATATATATATAATTAATATATATATATATATATATATATATATATATATATATATATATATATATATATATATAATATATATATATTATATATATTTAAAAAATGTTTATATTGCAGATTTTGTTAGCCTTCGAAATGTGTTAGAGGAAAAATTGGGTAATTTGTATAATGAAATTTGTTTTTAAATTTCGTATTTAGGCGTCGATACGTTCTAATATATTAGAAGAACTTTTTTTTTTTTTTTTTTCGATTTTATTTTAAATTTAATAAGAAAGAATCTAAATGTTCTCTGGTACCATTACTTTTATTTCACTTCAAGAATAAGTTAATTCTTTAAAAATTAGGTTTTTCTTTTAATATTTATCTTTTTTTTTTTAATTATTTTATTTTTTTCATTATTATGAATATTTTTTCCAATTTCTGGAAATTCATAACCAAAGGCGTTTAAATTTACTCGCGTTGAACTCTGTAACTTGTCAATGGTTAAATGAAGAAAATTTTTTCATTATTCTTTTCAACTTTATTTACTGAAATGACATAAAATATTAAGAAACAAAAAGTGGTTTTATGAAACTCTTCCTCTTCAAATTTAGCATTCTTTAATATTTATTCAGATAATAAAAATAAATGCTATGAATTCTTCAAATCGCAGATATAAATTCATGTAATAAAAATACAGAAAAAAAGGAAAAAAAAGTAAAGAAAATTTAATTTTCTTTTTGTCTCCCACGAAACCTCTTTCTCATTTTCTCTGTCTCTTTTTCTCTCTGTCACTCTCTATTTCTCTCTCAATCTCTTTTTTATTTTATTTTTCTCTCCCACGAAACCTACTTATTTTCTTTATCTCTCTGTCTCTCTTTCTCATTTCTCTCTCTCTCTCTCTCTCTCTCTCTCTCTCTCTCTCTCTCTCTCTCTCTCTCTCTCTCTCTCTCTCTCTCTCTCTCTCTCTCTCTCTTTCATCTTTTTTCTCTCACACGAAATCTCTTTCTCATTTTCTCCATCTCTTTTATTTAATAGAGTGATAAAGTTAATTTGTATGATACCTACAAAAAAAAATGTTGATAATTACCCTTTGAGAAAATGATCTAATACCTGTATAGGTGAATATTCATAATGGGAATTAACTTTAAAGGTAAATTAATATAAATAATAAAAATACTAATATTAAAAAGTTTCTTATTTGACAATATATGATAATTCTAAAAATAATACTAATATTGTCAAAATAATGTTAACATTGATGGTAATAGTTATGTTAAAAATTGTATTATTTTGATAACTACGATGTTAAAACATTAATAATAATAATAATAATAATAAAAATAATAATTAATAATTATTTTATTTATTTTTTTTTTTTTTTTTTTTTTTTTTTTTTTTTTTTTTTTTTTTTTTTTTTTTTATTAAATTATATTATCTTAATAATATATAATAATAAATAATAATATAAAATAATAATAATAATTAATAATAATAATAATTAATATATTAACTATAATAATAATAATAATAATAATATATAATAATAATATAATAATAATATATTTTTTTTTTTTTTTTTTTTTTTTTTTTTTTAATTTAAAAAAAAAAAAATACAATAATGTACAAAAATAATAATGTATATATATATAAATATATATATAATATATATATAATATATATATTATATTATATATAT
>SEYY01001435.1:0-5000 GCA_009176605.1 Armadillidium nasatum | reverse complement strand
ATATATATATATATATATATATATATATGTATATATATATATATATATATATATATATATATATATATATATATATATATATATATATATATATATATATATATATATATATATATATATATATATATATATATATATATATATATATATATATATATATATATATATATATATATATATATATATATATGTATTGACTGGAAAAAAAAAGCCTAACGGTCTTTTCTGCAATTGCATGAAATGTTGCATTCTCAGACACCTTCCTGACCTTTTTTTGTCGGTTCACGGACCCCCGTCGGCCCCTTTACCCCTTCCCCCTTCCCCCGATTCGAAACGATTTCTGACGGATTGAGCGGATCAGAAAAAGGATCATGAAGAGAGTGAGGTGAACGTAGCAATTCTGCAAACTCAGGTAACTTCCTGATACATGTTTTAGGGGGTTCATGGGAACTCCTATGGCCCCTTCCCCTACTTGAGGGAAATTTTGATGGGTTTGACCTTGCAAAACGGTGTCAAGAAAGAGCGTGAGGTCAATTTGAGCTGAGTGATTTGCAGTTGCAAATCAAAATCGCGTTAGTCTTTTTTTCCAGTCAAAAGTGCTTACCTTACCTATATATATATATATATATATATAATATATATATATATATATATATATATATATATATATAATATATATATATATATATATATATATATATATATATATATATATATATATATATATATATATATATATATATATATATATATATATATATATATATATATATATATACTATATATATATATATATATATATATATATATATATATATATATATATATATATATATATATATATATATATATATATATATATATATATATATATATATATATATATATATATATATATATTAGTTGATTTTAAAATTAGTTTTTAATTTTGGTTATTACTATCCCAATAATGTTAAACAATAGACACTAAAATCGAATAATTTATTCATAATTTAATTTATCGCAAGAAATTTGCGGAGTATAATAAATATTCCCCAAACTCTTCAATGCGATCGTTACAAGTGCCTTAAATTCTAAAACAAATTTTCTTGTTTTCATTTTTTTAAGCAAGATCTTCCTTACTAAAATGAATTGAATCCAAAGAGAGACCAAAATAAGGCCCGAATATCCATTCTCATAATAATTTTGATTTTATTAAGTATTCTAAGTATGTTTTCTCACAGCATTTCTGTCTCTTAAACAACTTTGTTGAGCAATTATTGCTTTAAAGGAGCCTCCACGAAGCTTGAATGCAACTCCCTAACTGCTATAAGGATTAAATTTAGAATATGTATGGCGATTCTTGGTCCCATTCATAGGAATAAAGATATATATATATATATATATATATATATATATATATATATATATATATATATATATATATATATATATATATATATATATATATATATATATATATATATATATATATATATATATATATATATATATATATATATATATATATATTGCATGTATACACTGCAAAAATTGTCCTAATGAATCGTTGGGACAAGTGGCAAAAATGTCACAATAAAATTTTCAATAGAGAAGAGACATGTTAAGTATAAGAAAGTCGCTTCACCGATTTATTTTCTAATAAGAAAATAACTGGAAAAAATTTGTTGTGACATTTTTACCACTTGTCCCAACGATTCGTTAGGACAATATTTGCAGTGTTTTATGAACTGTTATTACGTTAGTATTAATTTCCTTATGCCAGAGTTAATAATATATTTGTTTAGTGTGTTAAAAATACAAACATCAAAATTTTGACAAGGTGTAAGTCTTCGACTCACAAGGTGTGTAGATTGTTCAACCTTCTTCATTAAAATTGATCTTTCTAAAGGTTCCTAAACTTAAAAATTATTATTTCCCATTGTATTAATATGAAAATAATTAGATTATATTTGTTCAGTTTCTAAGTTTAGATTTATGAAGAATTAAGAAACTCACTGATCACAGAAAGTATATAATATAAACATAACAAATGGATTAACTCAAATTGATATATATATATGTATATATATATATATATATATATATATATATATATATATATATATATATATATATATATATATATATATATATATATATATATATATATATATATATATATATATATATATATATATATATATATATATATATATATATATATATATATATATATATATATATATATATATATATATATATATATATATATATATATATATATATATATATATATATATATATATATATATATATATATATATATATATATATATATATATATATATATATATATAATATATATATATATATATATATATATATATATATATATATATATATATATATATATATATATATATATATATATATATATATATATATATATATATATATATATATATATATATATATATATATATATATATATATATATATATATATATATATATATATATATATATATATATATATATATATATATATATATATATATATATATATATATATATATATATATATATATATATATATATATATATATATATATCAGTTGAATCGAAAAACTTGGAAGTTTAGATTTTATAAAATATGAATTATATTATATAATGAGGTATATATATATATATATATATATATATATATATATATATATATATATATATATATATATATATATATATATATATATATATATATATATATATATATATATATATATATATATATATATATTATACTTACAATCTTTCCCACAATCGTGGGGTAGTGTCTATCGCAGGCCACATCCATCCAAACACTCACCCCTTCACCAATATTTTCCATTCATTCCTATCCTCTGGCAACCGCACACCCTCCTCCCAATTCATCCCTCTGTCCCTTAACAGCTCCTTGATATTACTCATCCAGCTTCCCCTTGGTCTCCCCCTATGTCTCAAACCATCACTTCTGAAACAAATATCTTTCAAGCTATTCTCTCTTCATTCATCCTACAATCGTGTCCAAATCATCTCAGCATACTTTGTTCAGTTTTCTCAACCATACTATTTCTCCATCCACACATTTCCTTTATTCTAACATTCCTGACTCTATCTCTTCTACCAACTCCACAAACCGCTCTCAGACCTTTCATTTCGAAAACTTCTATTTTTTTTTTCTCTTGCTATCGTTCAACCTCCATACTTCATTCCCATGCATAACCACCGGTATGCAACATCCCTCAAACATTCTCACCTTCACCTCCCTTGGCCTTGGTAACCTTCCTCTATCCCAAATATCCCTCAAACCACCTAACACCTTCTCCCCTTCTCTTATTCTATGACCAACTTCATCACTCATACTTACATCAGCCTCTCCAAAAATCACCCCCAGATACTTAAATAAAGTGACTAGCTCCAATTTCTCCCAACCTCCTTTAATTTGTAAATCATCTCCCTGAACCACACCCCTCTCCCCTCCCTCCCCATTTTTCATCCACAGCACTTTACTCTTACCCGGATTTAACTTAAGCCAAAATCATCACAACCCTTTACAAACTCATCCACCAATATTTTCAAATTTTCCTGTGTCTCAGCCAAAAGTACCACATCATCCGCATACATCAACGCATTTGTATCCCACATACCATCATGCTCCCTCATTCTCACCACTTTCCTTACCCAATCCACTTTCTCACCACTTTGTCAATAAATAAATTTAAAAAAAAAACCAGAAGACATTACACAGCCCCATCCTAGACCATTATTTACATAAAAAAAAATCCATCTCCATTCTGTTCACTCTAACACATGCCCTGCTATTCCGATATAATGCTCTAATACCTTCCCGTACTTTCTCATCAATTTCATACTCACTCAGGACCTCCCACAGTTTATTTCTATCTACCCTATCGTAAGCTTTTTCTAGGTCCATAAAGCACATGTACACATCCTTCTTTTTATCTCTACTTTTCTCTTCAATTCTTAATGTAAAAACCTGATCCATACAACCCCTTTTTTCTGAAACCCCCTGTTCCTCTCCTATTAACCCATCCATCCCTACCCTATTCAGTAAAATTCTTCCATACACTTTCCCACTACGCTAAATAAACTTATCACCCTATAACTCCCACACTCAAACTTATCACCCTTACCTTTATACAAAGGAACCACACATGCATCCTGCCAATCTTAAGGTGCCACACCCGTTACCAAACATAAATTAAATAGTCTTAACACTACGCGCTTTCGTAGGGTGCCAGATTTCGAAAATCTGGCAACCTAAGCCACAACGGGATTTTGATTTGCAAAGCAAATCACTCCGCTCAAATTGACCTCACGCTCTTTCCTGATACAATTTTGGGGGGTTCAACCCATTGAAATTGGCCTCAAGTCTGGGGAAGGGGCCCCCGCGGGACCCCGTGAACCCCCCAAAATGGTATCAGGAAGTTGCCTGAGTTTGCAAAATCGCTGCGTTCACCTCACTTTCTTTCCTGACCATTTTCTTTGCGGTTCAGTCAGCCTGAAATTGGTTCGAACTTGGGGGCCTGGGGGTCCGTGAACCGACAAAGAAAATGTCAGGAAGGTCCCTGAGAATGCAGGATTGCGCGCAAATGCAGAAAAGACCGTTAGGGACAGGTTGCCAGATTTTCGAAATCTGGCACCCTACGAAAGCGCGTAGTATACTACTCTTAACATCCATTCTACCACACTCACACCCCTTTCCAGCAACATCTCTCCACTTATTCCATACAAACCCTTAGATTTACCTCTTTTCACTTTGCTCAAAGCTTTTCCTATTTCTTCTATAAGGATTTCCCCCTCAAACTAATCCATCATCACAGCCACACCCCTACCCCCCCTCACATTCAACAACCAACTAAAATATTCCATCCATCTTGCTCCAACCTCCCTTTCTTCCTATCTTATTTCTCCGCCTATGCCCTTTATACCCCCCACTCCTCACCTCCCCTTTATTAA
>SEYY01001434.1:17500-20000 GCA_009176605.1 Armadillidium nasatum | reverse complement strand
AGATGTGAACCTAGGAAATGATCTTTTAAAGACATATTACATCCTAAATTCCTATATGCATTTTTTTTGTTGAAGAAGTTCTTCGTAGTTGTTAGCTCTTTCTCTTCCCAGATAATTTTGTGTTACCTTCTTGAAACAAAGCCACGCTGTTTTTTCATTTGGTGCAAGGCATTGTTCAAAATCTGAGTCCTTCTGAAGTTCTCTAATTTAGGGACTCACAAACACGCCCTCTTTTATTTCTACTACAGAAGGACTAGAGAACTTTTTTTGAAAGGTACATAAATCCCTTTCCAGCAGATGAATCCATGACTTTATTAACAAATTGTTTAATAAAGACTTGCTTGATTTGAAGAGGGGGGATCATTATCACTGGCTACCAATTTCTCATTCACTTTATTTTTTCTCTAACTTTCCAATAACGCTGAGCCCAAATCTTTCTTACATAATGTGAATTTCTATCACGACTATCCCACTCACACAGAAAACATCCATATTTGGTGTAGCTTTGTTGCATACCCAATATCATGGCAACTATTTTCAAATCACCGCATATTTTCCACTTACGCTCACTATATTTGATTAATTTCATCATATTTTTCAAAATATATGACTCTTTAGTCATATTTGCATAGAAAACTGAGAGAGAAGTAATATATATATATATATATATATATATATATATATATATATATATATATATATATATATATATATATATATATATATATATATATATATATATATATATATATATATATATATATATATATATATATATATATATATATATATATATTTGTTCTTTTAATCGTTCTTTGTCCCCAAACTTCGGACATCATCCTAATTTTCCTATTAACTTTTAAGAGACGACTGATGCACTTTCGGTTGGCCGCCATCGTGTGCCAATTTGTATACCAAGTCTGACTGTACGTCGACATTTATTGGTTTCGTGACGGATTGATTAACAGATGGAGCATATCAGCGTATATTTATATCAATTAATTTTTATTCTCCTCATGTGAAGCACAAATAATAATTTTTCAAAATTTACAATCTCAACTTTATGCTTAAAATCTTAAAATAAACCATTCTAGAATACAAGCTCTTATGATTTTAGAAGTTTGCGGACGGAACCGGTCACCGATTCAGAAGAACAAAAATTGGAAGATAAATTATAACAGTGGTGCCAGATTTCAAAAATCTGGCAACCTAAGCCAAAACGGGATTTTGATTTGCAATGCATATCACTCCACTCAAATTGACCTCGCGCTCTTTCCTGACACCATTTTGAGGGGTTCAACCCATTGAAATTGGCCTCAAGTCTGCGTACGGGGCCCCCGCGGGGCCCCGTGAACCCCCCAAAAAATGGAATCAGGAAGTTGCCTGAGTTTGCAAAATCACTGCGTTCACCTCACTCTCTTTCCTGGCCATTTTCTTTGCGGTTCAGTTCGGCTGAAGTTGACTAAAATCCGGGGGTCCAGGGTCCGTGAACCGACAAAGAAAATGTCAGGAAGGTCCCTGAGAATGCAGGATTGCACGACCGGTGCCAGTTTTAGCTACTTTTCGAAAAATCTAGCAACCTGTCCCTAACAATCTTTTCTGCATTTGCGTGCAATCCTGCATTCTCAGGAACCTTCCTGACATTTTCTTTGTCGGTTCACGGACCTACGCGGACCCCCCGGACCCCCAGATTCGAGTCGACTTCAGCCGAACTGAACCGCAAAGAAAATGGTCAGGAAATGAGAGTGGGGTGAACGCAGCGATTTTGCTACGGTAGTGCTTTCGACCGTTGCCAGATTTAGCTACTTTTCGAAAAATCTGCAACCTAAGCCAAAACGGGATTTTGATTTGCAAAGCAAATCACTCCGCTCAAATTGACCTCACGCTCTTTCCTGACACCATTTTGGGAGGTTCAACCCATTGAAATTGGCCTCAAGTCTGGGGAGGGGCCCCCGCGGGGGCCCCGTGAACCCCCCAAAAATGGTATCAGGAAGTTGCCTGAGTTTGCAAAATCGCTGCGTTCACATCACTCTCGTTCCTGACCATTTTCTTTGCTGTTCAGTCCGACTGAAATTTTTCGAATCTGGGGGCTGGGGGACCGGAGGTCCCCGTGGGTCCGTGAACCGACAAAGAAAATGTCAGGAAGGTCCCTGAGAATGCAGCATTGCATGCAAATGCAGAAAAGACCGTTAGGGACAGGTTACCAGATTTTTTGAAAAGTAGCTAAAACTGGCACCGGTCGAAAGCGCTACCCTTACTACTACTGCCAACTTCTTTTGACTTGCACACCTTCAAGCGCCGTGTCAGGACATGTTGGCCATTAATTGATCTTGATTCTGACATTCCCTTAAATCTGGTTTAAATTGGTATGCTTCTGTCCCTTGCCCAACAGAGGATATATATATATATATATATATATATATATATATATATATATTATATATATTATATATATATATATTATATATATATATATTATATATATATATATATATATATA
>SEYY01001434.1:0-12500 GCA_009176605.1 Armadillidium nasatum | reverse complement strand
CATAACTGTAAGACGAACTCTGTTTTTTTTCTTGATTTTTAATGACGATACATTATGGAGCCTAAGACAAAATGAAAGATTATCGCCTGTCCAAAATCAATGATTTACACGGAATCACTTTTACGAATGCATTTCACAAAACCTCTTGCCACAAACTGGGAAATTAAATTTAATATTTTATAATTGTGTGAATTTATTTTTGATAATTAAAACTTTGTAAAATGTGAGTTTAGCATTAATATTCTTTAACAACTTAAAGCCTTTAAAGTATCTAAAAAAAATATGAGAGATTCAATATTATTTACAGGAATAAAACTGTTTTGATTCTTTGGCATTTTTTCTCATTATAATTCATGATTTACAACCCATTACCAATTTAATTATTTTGTTTTTACTCTTTCTATAGAAGTTAGATAATAAATTTTATTGTAATCATAATTAAAACGATAAAGTAAAAAATATATTATCAAAATATTTAGTAATGTACTTAAATTTACTCACCTCAGAGGACGACGTGATTATCTTCAAAAAGTTAAATGGATCTCGATCAAAAGATGAAGTTCTTTATATTGGAGGATTGAAAGTCGATAGAAGAACGAGCTTCATCAACGAAAACAGCGTCTTCAAACTGAAAAACGTCAAACGAACTGATGGTGGAACTTACATTTGTTACTACCAAGGTGATTCTGGTGAGTTAATATTTAAACTCGATGTTCGATACCCTCCAACTGTTAAGGCAAAAACTCCATTGAAGCAACGCGTTGAAAAAGGTGATTCTGTCACTGTCGAGTGCGAAGCAAATGGAAATCCAACACCAACCATTAAATGGTCAAAAGAATCAGGAAGACTTCCTTCAGGAAATCAAGAAGAAATGGGATATAGCATGACACTGGAGAATGTTGACAGACATGTTGAAGGTACCTACATCTGCACCGCAGACAACGGCATTGGAGAACCTGCCTCAACATCAATGAAGCTCACAGTGGAATATCCACCAGAAATTACCACTGAAAAGGTTTGATATAATAATGATAATAATAATAATAATAATAATAATAATAATAATAATAATAATAATAATAATAATAATAATAATAATAATAATAATAATAATAATAATAATATATTATTATTATTATTATTATTATTATTATTATTATTATTATTATTATTATTATTATTATTATTATTATTATTATTATTTTACAATGATTTAGAGTTAATTAAATTTAAAAAGAAGCATAGCAATTACAATATTACTTTAATATGCTTCTTCATTTTTTTAATAGTTTACAGTGAATATACAATAAAAATTATTAATTTCTTAACTAATAAATATCATTATAAATTTCTAGCAAGTTTTCGTATTATAATTATCAGATGTTTATACAAATCTTTGTAAACCCAGGTAACTCAAAGAGGCTCACAGACCATAAACACAAATTTTTATCATTACAAAAATTTATATAATGAATATGATTTCCTCATTCCTTGCCTCCAACAAATGGCTTTAAAATAATGGCAGTAGAGTATAATATAATTCATAAATTCTTTATGTGTAATACCCTTTTCAACATCACTTCTTCGGTTTTATATTTCAGCAGTTCATTCCATTTTATCCTTAAACCATTTCACTTTTAAACCAATTTAGTTCTTATAATGTTCCATTTTAACTTATTTTAGTTTTGGGGAGCTACCCACAATCATTCTAATATATTTCTGTCATTCTCGGTAACCGCCGTAGGCCCGTGAAACCCTAGGATCTTCCTCGAAAGATCCCACTGACAGGACGATAGTCCTTCCTGGGGGATGAAGATTACAAACCTCAGTTTTCAACTTTTCATTTTCAACTTTAATATAGGTTGACAAGAGTAAAGATGTTTCTTTATCGAAGAATGCTAGATTTTATAGCAAACTAGTTTATCTTCCCAATAAATAAAGAATTGTATTCTCCTTTCTTAGAAAAGTTTAAGGACTCTGTTTCCTTTACTACCAAATATAATTATAAGAAACTTTTTTTAATAGATATACAAAAACTTTGTTCTTCTTTTAAAAACATAATTAAATCCAATGTGAACAGTGGGGTAGTGACAGTTTAAAGAGACTTTAAAAACTTGTCCACCTATAAGACATCGATACCATATATATATATATATATATATATATATATATATATATATATATATATATATATATATATATATATATATATATATATATATATATAATATATATAATATAATAATATATATATATATATATATATATATTATATATATATATATATATATATATATATATATATATATATTATATATATATATATATATATATATATATATATATATATATATATATATATATATATATATATATATATATATATATATATATATATGGTATCGATGTCTTATAGGTGGACAAGTTTTTAAAGTCTCTTTAAACTGTCACTACCCCACTGTTCACATTGGATTTAATTATGTTTTTAAAAGAAGAACAAAGTTTTTGTATATCTATTAAAAAAAGTTTCTTATAATTATATTTGGTAGTAAAGGAAACAGAGTCCTTAAACTTTTCTAAGAAAGGAGAATACAATTCTTTATTTATTGGGAAGATAAACTAGTTTTGCTATAAAATCTAGCATTCTTCGATAAAGAAACATCTTTACTCTTCGAGTAGTAACTTCTTAATTCGAATTTTCGAATCGTCTTGGCCTTGCTGTTGCTTGAAAATGGAGAGATGTTGCTTTGACTCAGTCTTGCATAATGATCCTGCTTCTTTTCACTTGTTGCTTGGTCGTTTTCCTCACATCTTTCAGAATTCTTGAGAGTCTGCCTCGGTTTCTACTGTGCTGTATCTTCGGTTTTCAGAATCTCTAATCCAATGTCTTTTCACTGGTCTGAATGTGGCTTATATTGGTTTGTTGTGGTTCTAAATGCTACAATTTGCAAGCACACATATTTTAACATAAATGTCACTGTTCCTAACTCTGAGAATTTAATTTTGACACAATTAAAGTAACAACTTTTCTGTCACTTTTTTACATAAGATTTTCAAAGCAATATATATATATATATATATATATATATATATATATATATATATATATATATATATATATATATATATATATATATATATATATATATATATATATATATATATATATAATACTATCGCTATTACAATGGACACTGCTTTTCTGAACTCTCTCGTCACATACTTCCTCCATTTAGAAGGGTTCGTGTGACTTTTCTTTCTTCACAGTCTCATTCTTTCTCTGTTCAACTTTCTGACCCCAGACTGAACCGCCATGCTCAATCTTACATGTGCTCTACTGGTAATGTCTGGAACACACTTCCTTCATCTATTTTCCCAACTTCTTATGACTTAGGCACCTTCAAAAAGGTGTATCAGGTCATGTCGGCCTTTAATTTGACAATGTTCCCGACTTTCCCCCTAGCTCTGGTGGAATATTAGTAGGCCTCTGACCTTTGCCCACCAAAGGTGAATATAATATATATATATATATATATATATATATATATATATATATATATATATATATATATTATATATATATATATATATATATATATATTATTGAAAATCTTTATATTTAGGTTTAATTAAATATTTTATATTTAATTAATAGATTAGAAAATGACTTTTAAAGTATCAAATACGCCCTTAACTTAAAAGATCCTTATAGAACAACAACAACGTTTACATGTTCATGACTGGCTTCATGCGCTTAAAAGCTAGGCCGATACTTGCACTTTTAACGTTGATGAAGTAAGTCGTTATTACAATTATGTCTTTGAAATATTTTAACTAAAGAATAATCTTATACTTGAAGAAGTCGTCGAGAAAGATTAGTACTTCCTCATTTTAATATTTAAATTACTATAGCCATATTGTAGTTATATATACTTTCTTACCCTTAGGGTTGGAAACCTTAAAGAGCTTTGTAAAGAAGTTGGGGCCTAACTTGACCTACTCAATCCTATAACTATTGTTTACTATTTGAATTAAATTGACATTTATTTGCCTTTTGGGGTTGAGTTAGATTTTAGCTTGAATTTAATGAGTGACCAGACTTTACTGTATAAATGGGCCTTAGGTTTTAAGCAGAGTTTTTGAGAGTTCTTCCTTGTTTGGGTTGGAAGTTGTGTTCCTACATTGGCTGAAAAGTTACCTAGTTTACTACTTTATAATTTACCTATGAGCTTAAATGAATAAGCCAAACATCCAAGTTTTATTACTTTGGAAACTAAATAAATACCCTCAGAATATCAGTTTAATTTAACTATTTGCAGAACATTATAAATGGTGAGTTCTTTATTAATTTCTTTTTTATTATTTGTAGGTTAATGTAATAGAATTAGGTTTATTCTAAGTATAGCAGCTACATATCTACTAATAATCGTTTTCAGGGGTTTGAACGCCACAGAAAATCCCATCACTTTTCCAAAGTAATAAAAAATTAAATAATTACTTGCGTGTGATTATCTAAATGCTTAGATAGACCCGAAGTCTGTTGGATTAGACTATTTTAATTACAATTTTACTCACCATTTGCTAAATTTAGTTTCCTTGATTACTTGGGATTTACTTTAACTTGGATAAAGGCTTATTAATTTTAAATTTTGCTATTTAATAAATTAAATTGCTTATTAACCTTAAATTTTACTATTTAGCATATTAAATTACTTATTGATTTTGAAATGGCAGAATTTGATGAATGCCAATCGTTGAACAGTTCCTTTATTAATGAAAGAGAAGATTTAAAAAATCGAGTGAGGTTGATATTAAATAAAATTGAAACTGGTGCGAGTGAGTCATTTATAAAAGATAAATTAGTGGAAGTAAAAGGTTATCTTAAATCCCTAGAGAAATTAGATAAAAATATATTGTCCAATATATATAAGTTTGATTCATTGCGTGAACTTTACATTAGTGATCGTGATACGTCATTTCAGTATAAAATTGATTCTGAAGGAAAAATTTATTTGATTGTGGATAACTTAACTAAATCTAGCAAGCCCTCCCCTACTAGTGAAGTGTCTGTCCCACCTAATTCTAATCCCCCTGAATGTGATACTTCTAACAACAATGTTAGCCCTATTCTTAATTTAGATTTGTTGGTAAACTCCGTAGAAACTCCCATTTTAAAAAGTGAAATTGTAGATGGTGATGTTGATAGTAGCTTGAATTATAAATTTGATGCTAATGTTGAAAAAATACCAGTACTTATGCCTTTAGGTGCTAGATCTGACCACAGCTGTGATACTAGCTCTAAAATTGCAGAATCTCATATAAATTTGAGCTCTCTGCATACTGCTTGTTATGATGTGCCTGATTTAGTTTCTCCTAAAGAATTTTGCTTTCTTGGTGCTTTTAATATTAAATTTGAACAATTTGGCTTAAAATTGGGATTTAATAATGTAAAACTGGGACATAGTATGAACTCATGGCTTGATTTGCATGACTTTAAGGATTTTGTTGAATTAACTGCCTTAATGAAGGTAAATGTGTTGCAGTATTTATCTCCTTTCAAAATTGAAAGATTTATTAATATGGTTTGCTTTGAAATTGATCAAAATATATTGCCCATTTGGGAAATTGCCTTTTTACTTTATACTAAACAATTACCTAGTAAATTTTACTTTTATTGTGAGGCTGGTCCTCTCCTCTTGCTTTATTATTTTAAAATTTTGCCAGCAGAACTTTCTGCACTCAATGAATTTATCCAAGTGACTTTTTATATTTTTAAGTTTGAGTTTGCTACATTAGTGGATATTATTCATTACAAGTGTGCCTTTTTTTGTTTGGTTTGTGACAGGCTAATTGCCAATTTTAAAACTGAAATTTCATTTTTGAAAATTGAATTTAATGCCAAGCCTATTTTACCATTTGTTGAACATGTTAATTTAGTGTGTGATGAACATACTTCGCTCCTTCATTCTAGAATTTCTAAGTTTCTTCATTTTGATTTTGTTTTAAATGCTATATTATTGAGGGAATTACATCTTAAACAAATGCTTATAACATATCTTAAAATTCCTCAAGGAGAGATTGGATGATTATGAAAGGCTTTCTCTTTTAGTTTTAAGTAGTTTTTAGTATTTAATTTTAAGGTATTTATAAACTTATTTTAGCATTGTAAAGATTAGATTTAAATTTAATTTTGTAGGCTTGCATGGTAGAAAATATGCTAATGCTAGATTAATTTTTGACTTTATTGATCTAAAATTTTGATTCTTTGATTCTTGCTTAATTTAAATTTAAATTCTTGTTGTTGGGAAAAATATTGAAAATCCTTATATTTAGGTTTAATTAAATATTTTATATTTAATTAATAGATTAGAAAATGATTTTAAAGTATCAAATACGCCCTTAACTTAAAAGATCCTTATAGAACAACAACAACGTTTACATGTTCATGACTGGCTTCATGCGCTTAAAAGCTAGGCCGATACTTGCACTTTTAACGTTGATGAAGTAAGTCGTTATTACAATTATGTCTTTGAAATATTTTAACTAAAGAATAATCTTATACTTGAAGAAGTCGTCGAGAAAGATGAGTACTTCCTCATTTTAATATTTAAATTACTATAGCCATATTGTAGTTATATATACTTTCTTACCCTTAGGGTTGGAAACCTTAAAGAGCTTTGTAAAGAAGTTGGGGCCTAACTTGACCTACTCAATCCTATAACTATTGTTTACTATTTGAATTAAATTGACATTTGTTTGCCTTTTGGGGTTGAGTTAGATTTTAGCTTGAATTGAATGATTGACCAGACTTTACTGTATAAATGGGCCTTAGGTTTTAAGCAGAGTTTTTGAGAGTTTGTCCTTGTTTTGTGTTCCTACATTGGCTGAAAAGTTACCTAGTTTACTACTTTATAATTTACCTATGAGCTTAAACGAATAAGCCAAACATCCAAGTTTTATTACTTTGGAAACTAAATAAATACCCTCAGAATACCAGTTTAATTTAACTATTTGCAGAACATTATAAATGGTGAGTTCTTTATTAATTTCTTTTTTATTATTTGTAGGTTAATGTAATAGAATTAGGTTTATTCTAAGTATAGCAGCTACATATCTGCTAATAAGCGTTTTCAGGGGTTTCAACGCCACAGAAAATCCCATCAATATATATATATATATATATATATATATATATATATATATATATATATAATATATATATATATATATATATATATATATATTATATATATATATATATATATATATTTCCAATTGTTTTTTTGACAGCATAACGAGTCGACGAACTTGCCTATAGTTACTTGTAACTATCCCTGTAGACGATGTTTCTTCTTCGGGTAAAGGTAATCAGAGGTGTAATAAAAAGTTTAAATCACATAAATCTTCACTTAAAGTGTGAAACTTTAACGATTAAAATAATTTTTTTTTTTTTTTACTTAAAAAAATGGTTTGGTATTATGTATGAATATAGTTAAGATAAACATCACTGCAAAGCATGATTTCTTCATCTCATGCACAAATCTATTCATTTAATCATCAGAAGGTATGATGGTGGTTTGAAACTTAAAAAAGATATAGTTAGAGTTCATGCGCTTATTCATTAGATGCTGAAAATAAATAAATATTCAAAACGAGGAAGACGCTAATTAAGCTGTAAATAAAGCTTTGAGTAGCTTGCAGTAGTAGATATTTTTGACATTTTTTTTTTAAATTTACATTACAGAAAAACAAATACGTAAAGTTTCATTTAATATTTTATTAACTAAGAAGATTTTTATTCAAAAAAATCTTTATGAAAATAAAAATATTTTTACTTAGGAATCTTACTAATAATTTGCTTAAAAGTTCAAATTTATTTAGAAGAATAAACAGATATCAAGTTATTAAGCTATTTCAATGTAGTTGGAGAATTTACAAGCAACTATACCATTTTAAACTTTTTTTTCAAAATATTTTTTTATAATTTTAAATTTTAACAAAGCAAATATTAGCCCTAGAGTAGATGAACATAGTTAAACTGGCTTTAAAGTAAAAATTTAGTCTTGTTCTTGCATTTACTTTTATTTATATTTTTGTTCTTTGTTTTTGCTCGAATCAGCGTCTCCTACCACTACTACCACTATTGCAACCTCTACTACTTACCCTCTTTTTACTGAAGAAAAAGGGCAGTACCCTCATGAAGGTGTGTGTGAAGCGTTATGGCTTCAGATAAGATTCGTTAAAATGAAATTAAAAATATGTATATATATTTTACCTCTTCTATATAGTAGCAATTTGCCAAAGCTTCAGTGTTGATGCTTATTCTTTAATATCAGATAGTCCTTCAACAATATTTCTAGCCTTGAAACTGTATCTGCATCCCGCATTTCTATCCACGCATAAGGAACATTCTCATCTTTGTGACGAAAAAGACAGTTGAAACAAAAATTTTATATTTTAAAAATTGTGATTTTTAAAAAAAATATTTTAAAAAAGTAGGATTAAAAATCATTAGTTAAAGTCACAAACGATGATGAAAGGTTCTTGTTTATCTTCATATTTTGCACCAAAACCTTCAAGTAAGAAAGTTTTTTACATTATACTTTCGCTTAAGCTTTGCTTCCTTACACGTTCAGTAAATCATCTTTCCATACCTCATGATTCATTTGATTTTCATCTTAATTTTTGTTTTAACGATTAAAATAATTTTTTTTTTTTTTACTTAAAAAAATGGTTTGGTATTATGTATGAATATAGTTAAGATAAACATCACTGCAAAGCATGATTTCTTCATCTCATGCACAAATCTATTCATTTAATCATCAGAAGCATCAAAGTATGATGGTGGTTTGAAACTTAAAAAAGATATAGTTAGAGTTCATGCGCTTATTCATTAGATGCTGAAAATAAATAAATATTCAAAACGAGGAAGACGCTAATTAAGCTGTAAATAAAGCTTTGAGTAGCTTGCAGTAGTAGATATTTTTGACATTTTTTTTTTAAATTTACATTACAGAAAAACAAATACGTAAAGTTTCATTTAATATTTTATTAAATAAGAAGATTTTTATTCAAAAAAATCTTTATGAAAATAAAATATTTTACTTAGGAATCTTACTAATAATTTGCTTAAAAGTTCAAATTTATTTAGAAGAATAAACAGATATCAAGTTATTAAGCTATTTCAATGTAGTTGGAGAATTTACAAGCAACTATACCATTTTAAAAAAAAAAAAAAAATTTTTTTATAATTTTAAATTTTAACAAAGCAAATATTAGCCCTAGAGTAGATGAACATAGTTAAACTGGCTTTAAAGTAAAAATTTAGTCTTGTTCTTGCATTTACTTTTATTTATATTTTTGTTCTTTGTTTTTGCTCGAATCAGCGTCTCCTACCACTACTACCACTATTGCAACCTCTACTACTTACCCTCTTTTTACTGAAGAAAAAGGGCAGTACCCTCATGAAGGTGTGTGTGAAGCGTTATAGCTTCAGATAAGATTCGTTAAAATGAAATTAAAAATATGTATATATATTTTACCTCTTCTATATAGTAGCAATTTTGCCAAAGCTTCAGTGTTGATGCTTATTCTTTAATATCAGATAGTCCTTCAACAATATTTCTAGCCTTGAAACTGTATCTGCATCCCGCATTTCTATCCACGCATAAGGAACATTCTCATCTTTGTGACGAAAAAGACAGTTGAAACAAAAATTTTAGATTTTAAAAATTGTGATTTTTAAAAAAAATATTTTAAAAAAGTAGGATTAAAAATCATTAGTTAAAGTCACAAACGATGATGAAAGGTTCTTGTTTATCTTCATATTTTGCACCAAAACCTTCAAGTAAGAAAGTTTTTTACATTCTACTTTCGCTTAAGCTTTGCTTCCTTACACGTTCAGTAAATCATCTTTCCATACCTCATGATTCATATGATTTTCATCTTAATTTTTGTTTTAAAAAATTACCACTTTTTTTTCAGACGCTATATTATTAAGTACAGCAAATACTATTTCAAATTTTATATATATAACTAACCAATTCGACACGAATATTTAAGTTTTTACTTTTTTTACTAACTAAAATCTTTTTTTTAAAAAAAATATGCAAAATTTAGTTATAAAAATTCAAAATATTTGTTCCAAGATTAAAACTTTTTTTTATTTATTACAAGCATGTTAATTTATCTTTCAGATGATAATTCTAGCTTAACATTAAAATAAAAAAAAGTATTACAGTAAGAAATTTATTGTTTTAAAATAGGTTTATGGTGCTTGATAGTTCTGATGCATTTGTACAAAAAAGGAAAGAATAAAGAAAAAATTCTTTTTCCTCTATTAAAAATTATATACAAAAAATTTTTATTTCATTTTTTTATTATTCTTTGGCCATTGTAATTACATTATAATAATTTTTATCAAGTAAAATTTGATTTTAAATCTGATTTGAAATCATTAAAAAAAAAAAAAAAAAAACTTAAAATAAAATTGTAGCTAAAACTTTTTTGGCTACTCTGTCATTGGGACACACCCAGCAACAGAACTACATAGTAAGCAGATATTACATGTTTTTCTGCAAAAATGCAACAATTCTTGCATCACTAAAGCAGAAAACCTTCTTATAACTTTGGAGCAAGGACTATGTCTCAAGCTCTGCCATACTTTGGCTATTAACAATAAAATAAAAAAAGAGAAAAATACATTGGCCAATGAAAAATAAAAACTAATGTATACTTTTTATTAATTTAATTTTTTATATATTTGAGAGATACACCTCCAGTAGTTTGATTAACATAACACCTGAGGCCAAAGCAAACTCTTGACCAAGAAGACCAACAACAGCAAATATTTGTGGATCAACTACTCACATAAAAAAGGACTTGGCTCAACTATTTTAGATGGTAGAATAAAAATACAGACAAAGAAGGAATTTCAGCATTAGAAGAGGAAAAATACTCCCTATATATTTTTTATTCATTTTTTTAATAATGTATAAAGTAACTTTTTCATACAGTTTTTTTATACCTTATTAAAAAAATTAATAAAAAATATATAAGGAGTTTTACTTCCCCCTTCTATTTTCCTTTTATTAAATAACACATTTTTCTGTATATGGCATCCTCAGCGGGATTTTTCCTTTCTCCGATTCCCAGTTATTGCTGAAGCTTCTTCTTGGTCTAGTGTTTGGCCTTTTATTTAGCATATTGGTAAAATACATAGGAACATAGGAAAATAGAGACATTAAGTATCACATATATTATAAAAGTATGGAGGTTTTAGAACAAAATACTGAATATAAAAGTATTGAGGAAATAGTTGCTGATGATGCATCACCTTCTTCAACTTTTAATCAAGTTTTAACCCTTGTTAGAAAACGTGGGATAAAAAGGGCCAATATAACAAAACTTTTAAATACTGCAAAAACTAATATGCAAAACTATACTGCAATGAAATGAGTGGTCTCATAAAAACATTAAAAAACAAAGAAAATGAACTTACTGAGTTAGACAATGAAATTTTGGATATTTATACAGAATGTCCAGAATTTTTATTTGAAGGCTCTGAAAAACTTAATATTAAAAATGATTTCTATCAGTTAGGAGTAGCAACTATAATAAATGAATTACAAAGTAAAATAACAACTATCCATCCTCAAACTCAACAAAACATTTCATATTATGAATCTGGTAATTCTGGACTTAAACGTCCCGAGATTCAGTTGCCAGAATATGACGGCAAAACCTGAAAATTTTGACAGGTTTATAAAAAATTTTGAGGAAATTATGGATAGGGAAAAATATAATAAATATGCTAGACATTCTTGTCTGATAAAACAGTTGAAAGGACCTGCCAAGGTCTTAATTGAAAAAAGTCCTGCAGCTGATATGGATTATGAGGCAGCTAAAAACCTTCTTATAGCTGCCTTTAGTAACAAGGACATTCAGAAGTTTGCAGTAATTGAAAAATTGTGTAAGTTAAAATTAACTTCTGATTTCTATGGTTGGATTAGTGAGGCAAAATTGATTGAAAGTCAAATTAGTGTGTGAAGTGAATTTGAATAATGAAAAGACCTTTCATTTAAAGGCTTTATTCCACTAAAGAATTATATTACATTGTCTGGAAATTAAAAAAAGAAAAAGACATTAATGACATATTAGAAATTAAAACCTATACATAATTAACATTACATTCACCTCCTTCTAGCAATTTTAATTCTATTTATTTTAGAGGTTTTATTTTCTTATAAGTTCAGACGCTGTACTGGTTTGCAAACTCGACTAGACCTTCTTAATTCTGGAGAGTTCTGAGTAATCTCTTCCTTTGTAGGAATATTAATCTCTGATGGTGTAGGTTCTAAAGGAATGTCGTCAGTCTCGGCTCCTGAGTCATCATTGCTTCCACAACCCCCTTCACTATTTATGTTTTCAGGATGATCAGGGTAGGGATCATTTGTATTTTGATTACCACACATGGAGCTAGATCACAGAGGGAAACTGTT
>SEYY01001432.1:45000-50564 GCA_009176605.1 Armadillidium nasatum | reverse complement strand
CCGAAGACAAAACAGATTTCACCAGTTTGTAAAAGCAATAATCCTATTCACATTAAAGGCCGACATGAGCCAATACGCTGCGTTTGAAAATGTATATATTTCAAAAGATATGGGAGAAACAGAAGGAAAAAGCGCTCCAAACCTAAAATAATGGAGCGAACATATAAGATTATGCGAAGTTGTAAATTCAAAGTCCTTAAAAGGTATTAAACTAGAAAGTTTGGAATATCATTGCCCGTTGTAAGGGTCATAGTAAGAGTAAAGAACAGTAGGTATATATATATATATATATATATATATATATATATATATATATATATATATATATATATATATATTTAAAGAAGTGCAGTCTGTTTCTCGTATTATCAAATTCAACCTCTTAATGTCCATTACTAAGTTTATTATCACTTTTTCAAGCTACTGACTGAACTATTGTTATCACTTACAATACTATCTTTTCCATGCTCTTTGTGCATGAATATTGACGAGAAAAAAAAATAAAAAATTAAAAAAAAAAAAAACACTTAAGAAGTTTATCCTCCTCTCTCGCTTTCTTACCCCAGTTAAACTCTATTATCTTGCAAGTACCCCACTAGAAAAGTCCGAAAAGGAACACCCTTCCAATTTTTCTTATTTTGTCCTGGCATGAAATTATTTCTCTCCCCCCCCCCACCCTCCCTCTCAATTCCTCCGTCAGACACAGACACACACACATATATATATATATATTATTATATATATATATATATATATATATATATATTATATATATATATATATATTATATAATATATATATGAAAAATTTGTGGAAGTATCGAGTATATCAGGTGAAAATATGAAGCAAAAAATAATGTGACAATATCAATTGAAGATAGAGAATCCATAGAAAAGAAAAAAAGAAAAAAAAAAAAAAAAAAAAAAAAAAAAAAAAAAAAAAAAAAAAAAAAAATAAATATATATATATAATTATATATATATATTATAATATAAATATATATATATATATATATATTATATATATATGAGAGAGAGAGAATGTGTATAAACTATTGCTTCAATTTATCTAAATGGAATACATTTTACCATTTCAAATGAATTTACATTCTAAATTTTTTTTGTTTTGTTATTTTCATTATTTTACTTTATGCAGCCTATTTACTTGTTATCCACGTAATTTATTTATTATTAAACAATCATTATATTATTATTATTATATTATATTATTTATTATTATTATTATATATCAGGTGCGTTTTTGAGGGCCACAAGTGCATGTCGAATTTAATTTGCAATTGCAAACCTAGAGACCAGGCCGACTCACGCTCTTTCGTGGACTATTTTCTGCATAAATGTTGCAATCCCTGGCTTTTTCCTGACCCCTTTTTTGGAGGCTCAAACCCCAACCGGAGAGGTGTACCCACACTAAGGGGGGTGGCGTAACTACAGAACTCATTTTTATGCACTTTCCTAATCTTTTTTGAGGGTTCAACCCTCCCGAGATTCCCTTTCCCCCTCCTCCTACCCTACCTTAGGGGTTAATGGCGTAGCCACAGCACAGCACTTTCTTATGTTCTTTCCTGACAAATTTTTAAGGGTTCAACCCCACCCAGAGGAGTATCACACCATTTTTTGTTTTTTCCTGGCTCCGTTTTGAGGGTTCAGCTACTTCAACACTGAAGAAAATGGCCTCACAAAAGAGCGTGAGGTCGGCCTGGTCGAGATAGATTTGCAATTGCAAATCAAAGGCCGACATGCACCTTTGGCCCTCAAAAGCGCGCCTCTTACTACTAATTAATTATTATTATTATTATTATTATTATTATTATTATTATTATTATTATTTCATTATTATTTCCCTCGTTATTAAGCTTTTTTCTTTCTCTCTCTTCTCTCTTCTTTTTTTTTTTAATTATTTTTAAGTTTCGATATATATTATTAATATATATATATATAATATATATATATATATATATATATATATATATATATATATATATATATAATATATATATTATATATATATATATATATATATATATATATATATATATATATATATATATATATATATATATATATATATATATATATATAATGTGTGTGTGTGTTCGAACGTGCGAATGCAAATGAACAATTCTCCAAAGAAGGAAAAAAAAGTATCATTTTAAATACTGCAATTCATGCTCAAACTATGTTTTTTATGAGCAGGATTTTATGGAACGAAAATGCCTGTAAAGAACAAGAGCAGAATGAGAGAGACACATGAAATGAGAAAGTGAGTTAAAAAAAAAAGTGAGAGCGAGAGTGAGTGTGTGTGAAGAGGATTGAAGAGAGAGGCTCTTACGTTAAATATTTTTACCTTCATTTCTATGCTGAAGAGAAATTAATTTAACAGAGCATTCGTGTCCCTGAGTGAGTTTAACGTATTTGTATATATATATATATATATATATATATATATATATATATATATATATATATATATATATATATATATATATATATATATATATATATAAAAGATGGATTGAAGTATCGGTAAGGATCGGCATATTTTTAAGTATCGATATCGGCATTGGTATCGGTGTTAAACTTTTAAGTATCGTATCGGTGAATATTTAGGTATCAGTATCGGTGAATTTGAAAGTCTTGGTAGGTATCGGTATCGGCAAAAATTTTGGTATTGCTCCATCCAAAATATATATATATATAATATATATATATATATATATATATATATATATATATATATATATATATATATATATATATATATATATATATATAATTAAATGTGCATCTATGACTGGAAT
Source organism: Armadillidium nasatum (assembly GCA_009176605.1). Classification (NCBI taxonomy): domain Eukaryota; kingdom Metazoa; phylum Arthropoda; class Malacostraca; order Isopoda; family Armadillidiidae; genus Armadillidium; species Armadillidium nasatum. The sequence continues at coordinate 47,746 of SEYY01001432.1, read as the reverse complement.
GAAGAATAGGAGCAAATCAACCGATATAACAAATGCTTTCCGGTTATGATGATCGTTCATATGATTAAACAGATGAACCGAACTAAGCCTCCCTTTTTTCGTTCCCTCTAATCTTTGACAACAAAAGAGATTAACCATTCAAGCATTCGGAACCCACGCACCAAACAACGACCTCCCGTGTGTCTTCGTTTATCCTATTTTAGTGAGTTGACTATCTCGATACATTTATACACGATGGTCTTACCCGCGCTTTGTGCAAAATAGCAGCAAAAATCTCTGGTCTTTTCCCTATGGTTTTCCTTTATGTCCTTTGGGAGTCGTATGGTTAAAGAGCTTGTCAGTGGACGAGTGATTTCTATTTTTCTTATTCTTCAGTGGAAGATACAAACCGGTAAAGATCTCCAATGCAGCTTACGTAAACGAGTTCACATTCATAAAGCTTAAATTCGATATGAAAAAAAAGAATTGCTTCTTGCCTAATGGAAAATGATCGTAAATTTTTATATATGTAAATTCACAGGAATAAAAAAAAACTCTATATTTATGTAGGGTCTGTTCCCTGATAAAAGAAAACGACAAAAGCAAAATCCTTAATGCATTTAAAATAAATAAAACTATAATTACATTTATATATACATATATATATATATATATATTATATATATATATATATATATATATATATATATATATATATATATATATATATATATATATATATATATATATATATATATATATATATATATATATATATATATATTAGAGAGAAATCTAGATTGTTAATTTCAATACTAAAAGCACAGAGGTAAAAATTAATAATATAAAAAGAAATAATAAACTTTAGTGTTAGAAAATTTTCCAAATATAAATTATTACCTTTAAGAGTTCAATGAATGATAAAAAGTGGTTTAAAATTGATATTAAAAATGTATCGCTATTGTTTATAAAACCAATTTTTCTTTCATTCTTTTTATGCATTCCCTTTCCTTTCTTTTTTTTCCTCCCTCATTATTTCTTTTTCTCAATTATTCCTTTTGTTTTTTCTTTTTTTCATTCTCTCTCTCTCTCTCTTATATATATATATATATATATATATATATATATATATATATATATATATATATATATATATATATATATATATATATATATATATATATATATATATATATATATATATTCCACGACTGCAACTGATTTTAATAAGAATATTTTAACATGCCACAACTTAATTATAGGCTAAAGTATTACGAAATATCACAACAAAGTTTTTTTTTTAAATAAAATATAAATATCCTTTATAATTACAGCAATCTTATTTACCTTCTTTATTGATTTGATAAAACACAAGCGACTTTAATTTTTAAATTCTTAACTATGAAAAATAATTCCTAGTTTTTTAGGCAAATTTCTAAACTCAAAATGACTACGTTTTAGCAACCTATCGTAAAAATGACTTCAAAATATTTTTCCAATATTAATTAATTATCAATTATTGAACTATTTTCATACAGTCTCCTGTCGTGTAACACTATTTGAATTTTCATTACCAATTTTAATTGTCATATATCGGTTGTCGAATTTGCAATGGGAGAACCTCCTACTCAGTAAACAGTAAAAATGATTATTATATATATATATATATATATATATATATATATATATATATATATATATATATATATATATATATATATATATATATATATATATATATATATAATATATATATATATATATATATATATGGAGAGAGAATATTTTTTTGAAACAGGAATGCATAATATATTCCGTCGAGAGGAAAATTGATTGACAACCAAATCAATCTGTCGAAACCAACCCTATAAACAGATTCTTTAAAACGTCTAAGAATGTGGACAAACTTATAAGTAGATGAATTTTGAGTTATAGTACAGAATGCAGTTATTTATAATATTTGGAAGGAAGCACATAATCGTCAACGTTCTTATCAACTTGGTCAAATATAACTCAATTTCCCTGACTAAGAAAAAAATAGGGCTCGAATAGGGCTCTGCCCGTGAGTGATGGTGATGATAAAAAAAAAAGTACTACTACTTAATATACATTACCAAAAACTTAGGAGAGCAATTTACATATACGAATGCATATAAACAAAGATTTAGGATACGCTTTTATTTGTTTCAAAGAGATTAGCAAAGCATGAAAATTTTGTAATTCCTGAGGCTTTTAAAAGCGGATTTCACGAATAGAACCTGAATAGAAATTAGATGAAAATCAGTAATTTCCCTCAGTTATAATGTCAAGAAACGCCGAAGGCTGGAAATAAATTACGGTATATATTATTTCCCCCACAAGAAGAAAAAGGAAACCTGGAAGACAGACTGCACTCGCTATATTCAGTATTAAAAAATTGTGAACAAATTAATATATATATATATATATATATATATATATATATATATATATATATATATATATATATATATATATATATATATATATATATATATATATATATATATATATATATATATATATATATATATATATATTATATATATATATATATATATATATATATATAATATATAAATTATATTATATATATATATATATATATTATTCGATATTTTTGAATAACGAGATTAATTTTGTTATACATCAGTTTTTAACATTAGGTTATACATTTCCTTTTATTATTAAATAATATCAGAGTAAGAAAACACATATACATAACAAAAAACCCGTTGCTCTTAATACT
>SEYY01001432.1:25000-27500 GCA_009176605.1 Armadillidium nasatum | reverse complement strand
ATATATATATATATATATATATATATATATATATATATGGTGCCAGATTTAGCTACTTTTCAAAAATCTGGCAACCTAAGCCAAAACGGGATTTTTGATTTGCAATGCAAATCACTCCGCTCAAATATAGTATATATATATATATATATATATATATATATATATATATATATATATATATATATATATATATATATATATATATATATATATATATATATATATATATATATATATATATATATATATATATATGTGTGTGTGTGTGTGTGTGTGTGTGTGTGTGCGTGTGAGTATATATATATATATATATATATATATATATATATATATATATATATATATATATATATATATATATATATATATATATATATATATATATATATATAAACACATATTTACCAATGGCTTTTTTTATGAAGAGTGGACCTGCAGCAAGTCCCTCTATGTACACAAAGCCTGAAAGGCTAAGAGAGAAGGCGATATTATTCTAAGGCTCCAATAGATTCTATGTAACAAAGGATGAAAGGCAAGGGATTCAATCGCTTTTAAAACAAAGTACACGCACACACACACACGAAATAAAAAAAAATAAAATAAATAAAAAAACTTTTATAAACAAAATTTATTTTCTTTATTTTTACCTTTTATCTAAAGATCTTATGTATAATATGAATATAATTTTTTTTTATACATCGCGTATATATATATATATATATATATATATATATATATATATATATATATATATATATATATATATATATATATATATATATATATATATATATATATATATATATATATATATATATATATATGTATCAGGTCGATGCCGATAAAACAAAGGGACAGATGGCAGTAGTAAGGTGGGCGACATTGACAGGCAAAAATCTAGCAACCTGTCCCTAACGGTCTTTTCTGCATTTGCGTGCAAGCCTGCATTCTCAGGGACCTTCCTGACATTTTCTTTGTCGGTTCAAGGACCCCGGACCCCAGATTCGATCAAATTCCATCAGCACTGAACCGCAAAGAAAATGGTCAGGAAAAAGAGAGGTGAACGCAGCGATTTTGCAAACTCAGGCAACTTCCAGATACCATTTCTGGGGGGTTCACGGGGCCCCCACGTGGGCCCCTTCCCCAGACTTGAGGTCAATTTCAATGGGTTGAACCCCCCAAAATGGTGTCAGGAAAGAGCGTGAGGTAATTTGAGCGGAGTGATTTGCTTTGCAAATCAAAATCCCGTTGTGGCTTAGGTTGCCAGATTTTTGCCTGTCAATGTCGCAAACCTTACTACTACTACTGATGGCATTACGGAATACCAATAAAATAAAATCAAACATGTTGGACTGCGACAACCGGATCTATTATAGTTTCTGGTAATGGTATTGGTATGGTTTTGGTATTGGTAGTTTTTACCGATATCGATACTTGCGGAATTTGCTTGTAACGTAGAGTACTACTAAAAATAATAAAGGACACAAAAATATCCGTATAGATATTTATATACATTAATAATTATATATTATATATATATATATATTATATATATATATATATATATATATATATATATATATATATATATATATATATATATATATATATATATAATATAATATATATATATATATAGCTAATTAATTAAATTATGTTCAATTTATATTCAGATTACACAACGACCAGATTCCAAGAAAATCAATCTTAGCATTATTCAATAAGAAAAAAGGATGAATAAAAAATGTAGCAACAGAAATTCCATGTCTGTTTGTGTGCGTTGAGAGAAATAAAATTATAAAAAGCCTTTAACAAAGTTTCACTAAAATAATAATAATAATAATAATAATAATAATAATAATAATAATAATAATATAATAATAATAATGTAGAGGAGTGTAATAAAATTAAAGCAAGTGAAAGCTTTATAATTTATTAAGGAAAATTTGTTTTATTATTTAATACGTTACAGATTATTAAACACAAATAGTGTGAAGATTATTTAAAATTTTTAAAACAGTTATATATATAATATATATATATATATATATATATATATATATATATATATATATATATATATAATATATATATATATATATATATATATATATATATATATATATATATATATATATATATATATATATATATATATATATATATTAGAGATGGGTCTGATAGCATTTTTCAAAAGCAAGAAATCTTCGTTTTTACTATCCGGTCGGATATTCGGCTAAAATTGGCGGATATTAATTTAAATTTGCATTAATTGTTTATTTTAAATAATATATTATATATATATATATATATATATATATATATATATATATATATATATATATATATATATATATATATATATATATATATATATATATATATATATATAATGATGATGATTAGCATCGACGTTTACAAACTACGATAGATGGAAATTGACATCATCAATATGAAATTCCACTGATTACGTAGAGGGCATAAGCAGCTCGTTTGCGTG
>SEYY01001432.1:17500-20000 GCA_009176605.1 Armadillidium nasatum | reverse complement strand
AAAAGATTCGGTAAACAAATGGAATTTTACTCTGGAGGGGAAGATGGATTAGAGTAGATACACAATACTCGATATACGAGTCAAAGCAAATTTTCTCTCTCTCTCTCTTTCACACACACACACACATATATATATATATATATATATATATATATATATATATATATATATATATATATATATATATATATATATATATATATATATATATATATATATATATATATATATATATATATAATATATATATATATATATATATATATATATATATCGTTAAGGGCTTTAATGGGAAACCACTCAAGATTACAAAAATACATTTATATATATTATATATATATATATATATATATATATATATATATATATATATATATATATATATATATATATATATATATATATATATATATATATATATATATATATATATATATATATATATATATATATATATACAGTTTTCGCTGTAAGAGAGAACGGAGAGTCCAGTATAATGTCAAGTGAAAGTTTAGACTTTGTAATTGAAGTTGAAAATAAAGTTGTGTTCAAATCACTTTAGTCTCTCTAAAATAATCCCAAGACACAATAAAAAAAAATTATGTAAATATGAAAGAACGGCATTAAAAGAGCTGAAAAATGGAGTTACTTGAGTGATGAAAAATTTATATTAAAATGATTGGCAAATAAAACTCCTCTTCTGAATTCAGATGAAATAAACTTCTCTATATTTTAAAAAAATTTCTGTGGGTTTTAAGGGGTAAAATGATACCTAGAGGGGAAAAAACTGCTTTAGTTTAAAGGGGGGAAAATAAAAGGCAAAATAACTTTAATTGGGAGCCCGGTATTCCGATTCCGGGGATAGGCAAAATCTCGGTGGAAATCAGAGCAGTAAATAAAAGTTCAAAGCGTGACAAAGAGTAAAGAGTGATGAGAAGACCCGAGGGAAGACGAGGGGAGATGAAATTAAGCTTGAAACGACCGGGAAAGGATGGTGAGAGAAAAAAAAGGAAACCTCGTAAAGTGTGACATATGACCTCAGCAGATGAAATGTCAAATTAGCTCCACCAAAAGTTATGTCCGTTGTAACATTTCAAACTTTTTTTCTCTCTCTCCAAAATTGCTAAGTGATATAAAAAATCAAACGCGTCCAGCTTGTAAGTAAGTGAACGTAGAATCCCAAAAATGTACGTATAATAAAGTTCCTTGCAGTCACACCAACACACACATATATAATATATATATATATATATATATATATATATATATATATATATATATATATATATATATATATATATATATATATATATATATATATATATATATATATATATATATATATATATATATAAACAACAAATATTTTTTAATCACTTTTTTAACAAAATTTATTTAAATTATTAATTATTTATATATATATATATATATATATATATATATATATATATATATATATATATATATATATATATATATATATATATATATATATATAATATATATATATATATAATATATATATATATATATATATATAGAGAGAAAGAGAAAGAGAGAGAGAGAGAGAGAGAGAGAGAGAGAGAGAGAGAGAAGAGAGAGAGAGAGAGAGACAGAGAGTGAGAGAGACAGACAGACAGAGTTGATCAGTACAAAAAATTCTGATAAGCTGATAAGCACAGTAACCTCGGTTTACAAGGAGTTAGTTTAAAGTTAAATATTTTTTCCTTAATAAATCCGAGATAATGTAAATAAATTGTTATACTAAATGTTTACACACACACACACAAAATAAATTTTGTATTCAGTGATGAATATAAGATGTAAACGTCTAGCAGCGCTCTCTTCATCTTCCAACAAAGAAAAATAATTTGTCTTAAACGCTTAAAGTTTAAACCTTTTCAATACAGATCCATGTTTAAGTTATAAAGCTTTCACCTTCAGTCTTCGATACTCAACATTGTTGTTGCATCAGCAACCGCAGAGCATTTGCCTTTCCATACAATTTAAACAGACCTTGTCAACATCATTACTTTGTCAATACTGAATCACATCCGTATCCTCAATATATAATAGATCACCCACAGGAAAAATTATCTGGTAGTGTCAGCTCAGTAAGAATCAAAAATGGTTATTTTGTACTGTGCTACGTGTCTAACTTTGGTATATAATTTTCAATTATTTATATCTTTAACGAATATATATATATATATATATATATATATATATATATATATATATATATATATATATATATATATATATATTATATATATATATATATATATATATATATATATATATATATATATATATATATATATATATATATTGTATTATTTTAAGTTATCAGCAAGTTAAATAATTAGTTTTCAATACCGAGACGAATTCCTCGTCTCAAGGCAGTTTCAACGTAACTCATTTACGCGCTAAATCGGTTCAAGAGCTGCCAACATAATCGGAAAATTGGCGGCAAGAGAACATTCAAAGCAATTTGCAT
>SEYY01001432.1:0-5000 GCA_009176605.1 Armadillidium nasatum | reverse complement strand
ATATATATATCGACTTCCAAGTTTAAATTAAAGTTTTCAATAGATATTTCTAATCATTGCTTGAAAATACAATAGTAATTTCAAGTCTACTGGAACAATCAAAGATGAAAGGGGTTAAAAGGAACCAACCTCATCGTTTTATTGCTTCGAAATGGCCACTGATACGTGGAGGAACGTTATTTGCTTCTAAAGAAAGATGTTCAGCTATGCGCAAAATACTTAACTTAATCCACGTATTGATATTTACTTTTCTCTGTTTACATATTTACAGCCGAGCTTGCTTCGCTCAGACTATGCCTCCTTTATTTACAGACTTCAAGGATATATATATATATATATATATATATATATATATATATATATATATATATATATATATATATATATATATATATATATTATATATATATATATATATATATATATATATATATATATATAATATATATATATATTATATATATATATATCGGCCTCAAGAACCAGTACATGTTATCAATACAAAACGATGGTGTATATATTACAAAAGCGCGTGTTTTGTAAACTGACCAACCACCTGCTGATGTATTGCAACAAAATTTTAAACCGGATATCCCTACTAGTAATAAATAGTTTATCAATGATTTAAATCGAAACTATATATATATATATATATATATATATATATATATATATATATATATATATATATATATATATATATATATATATATATATATATATATATATATATATATATATATATATATATATTTTAAAGTCTGCTAATATCTCTCACAGACTATTTTCATATTGAAAATTAATGTCTGCTATTGTACTCGAACCAACATCCTTTAATTGGTAAGTCTGGCGCGCTGACCACTATGCTATGGCGGTTTAGTAGGAAATCGCATTGGAACTGCTCATGATCTACAGTCATGACGTCAATCCCAAAGGACTCCCCCTACAATATATATATAATATATATATATATATATATATATATATATATATATATATAATATATATAATATATATATATATATATATATATATATATATATATATATATATATATATATATATATATATATATATATATATATATATATATATATATATATATATCGAGCACTCATTATAGCAAGCGAGAGGTTCAGGGTTCCAGGCCTGGCCGGAGTGGGAAATGTGAGCGGTTTCTCCTTGCGCTTAGCTCCGAATGACTCAGTTAAACGAGTACATCAGTGCTCTTGCCACTGATGGGAATAATATCCGGCATCCGCGATAGGACTGGCCCAGCCAGCGGTATCCGCCATGGGCCCTTGTAACCCAAGGATCTTCCTCGAAAGATCCCACTGACAGGACGAAAAGTCCTTCCTGGGGGAAGATGATTAGATGACTATATATATATATATATATATATATATATATATATATATATATATATATATATATATATATATATATATATATATATATATATATATATATATATATATATATATATATATATATATATATATATATATATATATATATATATATATATATATATATATATATATATATATATATATATATATATATATATATAAGTGAAAGAAAACGTGAGCAAACAGAAGTTGAAAGTCCAATACATTTTCCTTCTGTGCAAAAGTTGTCGAGAATTGAAGGAAATAAAGACAAATTTCTGACTTTGTGAGGATTGTCGATCATTCTCTTTTGAAATAAAAATAAAAAATAAAAAAAAAAAATAAATAAAAAACGAAAAGAATTTTTTTTACATTCTTTAATAAATTATTCATGTATGTATACATATATTAAATAAAATTAATATATAAATAATATAAAAATAAATAAAAAAAAAAATAATATAATAATATATATATATATATATATATATATATATATATATATATATATATATATATATATATATATATATATATATATATATATATTATATATATATATATATATATATATATATATAGATATGTGAAGTTCAATTTTAATTAAATTGTACTTCTCTGTTCTTTTCTTAAAAATGTATCGTTTTATATTAATACTTCACTTAAATGTTAAATTTTATTACTTTCTTAAAATTTGTTAATCTTAGAATATAAAATTAGATATTTTATTAGTAGTAGACTTAAGTTAAATTGTGATAAAAGGAGAGGCAAATTGGACGAAAAAACGAATGATGGGAACTAATGAGAGTCAGCCAGACATGATAGCTAGCTCAAGATAGAAGAAATAAAACCATCTGGATCAGAAGAGAAGGAGAATAAGCGGCGATATGATTAGAGAAACAGATCATCTTACAACAACGACAGATGAAGAAAGATGACAGAAGAAATCAATAGAAACATCGATCAACAAAGATTTCTCCTTGGCCTTCAGGCGAGGAGACACTTCTGAACCTATTGCTCTTTAGAGAATAGGGAAGTGAAATATCTTTACCTGCTTCTCAAGATCTTAGATTTAATAACGTCTACATCAATATAGAAGATTAATTCATTAAGTTGTCGAATCCACGAAACGCCCTCCGAAGAGTTTTAACGCCTTATTTTATTTCGGTTTCATGATTATTTTCTTTATGTTTGTATATAGAATAATTATATTTATTTCCTAAAGAGAACGGTTTCAAAAGTCATCCCTATTAAGAATTAAAATATTTTATAATGTTGGCAGCTGGTGAGAATAAAATATTTTACAATGGTTAGCAGACGGTGGGACCAGACAACTTAAGATAAGGGATGCGATAAATTAATATAAGGATAAGACAACTTAAGATAAGGGATACGACAAATTAGTATAAAGGAAAGTTAAAAAGAAAACTAAAGATACAAGACTAAAACAACTTAAGTAAATAGATAGAAATCAAAACTTAGATTTTAGAAAAAATGTAATAAAACCTCATTTCATCTCCTTGTCATCTCCAGAAATAAGTTAATAATAATCAAGTTATGTAAGCTAAGAGAGAGAAAGATTAGATTAGCAATTTTTCAGGAACCGTCATTACTTTTATTGTATTATCGGAAGAGAAGAAAAGCGTCATGACGTGTATTATGTTGCTAAAGTAGCTTACAAACCTACTTTACGATTGGTTGGTCTCACAGAAAAATTTTCGCGTGAACTTAGGTTCGATGGTTATGCCACCTTCGGGGGTACGCCAGGCGAAACTGTCGTTGGTGCTATAGGCTACCAATGTGACTACTTGTTCGAAAGGCCTTTCATCAAGTACTCAGAGGCCGGGATAGTTTATAGAACTATCAATTTTTTTTTGGAATTTATGTATTTCGATACATTAGATACAGGATGAAATTTAGAAAAGCTTATGAAAATGTTCATTTTGACAGTACTGATTTATTGTTACTTTTTCTTTCTTTTTCAGGCTGACATATATATATATTAATAATCAGATAAAATGAATAATAATTTTATACATCCCGAAATCTTTTTTAGAAGACTAACCAAATTATTTGAAAATGAAGCCATCTCTTGGCCAGTAAATTTAGAAATGATAATAGCTGGAGAAAATATTCCCATAAAGAACAAAGAATTTGAAAAATTAAAATCTTTAGATGTAGGAGAAAACGAAGAATCACATCTATTCTTTGTGAATCAAATTTCAAGCAATAAATCAAGTCTATTAATAGAAGAAGCAGCTTATAAACTCTTAAAGGTATTCGAAAAATCTACCTTTAAGTTTGAAATAACACTGGAGAATAACCATCATGTTAAAGAAGATATGAAAGAAAATATAAACATACCAAATCTAGAATTAAATCTAAGAAGATTAAAGTGGTGGAAATTAACCTTTAAGAATATCGGAATTAAGAATAAATTTAAACAAAAATGGTTAAATAGAAAAAAGAAGAACATAAGGAATAGGAAGATACCTCAAAGGAAGATAGAGAAAAACTATAGACGTTAAGGAAAGAAGAAGAAATAGGTCATCATAAAAATCTCTCGTAAAAATTTTTTTTGTACAGATACATTTTTGAGGGGAGATATGTGAAGTTCAATTTTAATTAAATTGTACTTCTCTGTTCTTTTCTTAAAAATGTATCGTTTAATATTAATACTTCACTTAAATGTTAAATTTTATTACTTTCTTAAAATTTGTTAATCTTAGAATATAAAATTAGATATTTTATTAGTAGTAGACTTAAGTTAAATTGTGATAAAAGGAGAGGCAAATTGGACGAAAAAAAACGAATGATGGGAACTAATGAGAGTCAACCAGACATGATAGCTAGCTCAAGATAGAACAAATGAAACCATCTGGATCAGAAGAGAAGGAGAATAAGCGACGATATGAATAGAGAAACAGATCATCTTACAACAGCGACAGATGAAGAAAGATGACAGAAGAAATCAATAGAAACATCGATCAACAAAGATTTCTCCTTGGCCTTCAGGCGAGGAGACACTTCTGAACCTATTGCTCTTTAGAGAATAGGGAAGTGAAATATCTTTACCTGCTTCTCAAGATCTTAGATTTAATAACGTCTACATCAATATAGAAGATTAATTCATTAAGTTGTCGAATCCACGAAACGCCCTCCGAAGAGTTTAACGCCTTATTTTATTTCGGTTCATGATTATTTTCTTTATGTTTGTATATAGAATAATTATATTTATTTCCTAAAGAGAACGGTTTCAAAAGTCATCCCTATTAAGAATTAAAATATTTTATAATGTTGGCAGCTGGTGAGAATAAAATATTTTACAATATATATATATATATATATATATATATATATATATATATATATATATATATATATATATATATATATATATATATATATATATATATATATATATATATATATATATATATATATATATATATATATATATATATATATATATATATATATATATATATATATATATATATATATATATATATATATATATATATATATATATATATATATATATATATATATATATATATATATATATATATATATATATATATATATATATATATATATATATAATAT
>SEYY01001431.1:20000-38621 GCA_009176605.1 Armadillidium nasatum | reverse complement strand
TTTTTCGTACATCGAGCTCGGAAGGAAAGAAATTTATTAAAATTGATCAAGGTAGATTTTTCATACGTCAAGACTGGTGCTCATTTTCTTATACATTTTTTTTTAAATTTTCTAATCAAATGAAATTTGATACTATAATATTCAGTATAAATTTGAGCTTATTCTAGCATTTGCATATGGGAGGGAAAGTCCTACATACTATTGACTCATGATTGGTGGGAAATAATGAAAAATTATTCATTTATACCTTTTATCTATGTATTTCAAGGCAAAATTTTTAAGCAACATACTATACTAACAAGACATCTTTCAGAGTGAATGTGGTTATTTATATATATATATATTATTATATATATATATATATTATTACTATTATATATATATATTATATATATAGTATATAATATAATAAAATTGTTTAAAATAATATAAATTCCATTTTTAACTCCCCCATTTTTGTGCCTAATACAAGCTTTAAATGTTTGTTTGTTATATATAATATATATATAATATTTATATATAATATTTAATATATATATATATTTATTTATACTATATATATAATATATATATATACATATAAATATTATATATAATATATTATTATTTTTATTTTAATAATATATATATATTATTTATATATATTTGTATATATATATAACTATGATAATATATTAATTATTAATTATATATATTATATATAATTATATATATATATATATATATATGTATAAATATATTATATATATAATATATATATATATATATATATATTTATATATATATTATATATTATATATGTATATCTATATTATATATATATATATATTGAAATATTTATATATATTATATATATTTTATATATATATGTTCTTTTTAATTTATTTATTATTTATTTTTATTTTTTTTATTTATTTTTATTTTTTTTTTTTTTTTTTTTTTTTTTATGAACAGGAAATATACTTAGAATAGGAATTATGTATGAAGGAAGAAATTAAGGTGTTTTTATACATTTATAAAGCGAGCCAATTCTCCTCTTATTTAGTGTTAAATTGACCTTTCATTCTATTATATTAATTCGTTCTCTACTAATGCAATATTAAAGAAAAAATTTCTGTCGTCAAGTATTTAACTTAGAAAATATCGATAAACTCATTAGAAATGCAAGGTTAACATCTTTAAAAAAGTGATTTACAAATAAAAATTCAAATGGAATTTGATAAATAGAAAAATCAATACACAATTCTCTGAAATTTAACGTAAACTTAATTTTAATATTAGTAATATTAATAGAACTTACCCAAAAAGTAACAATAATTTTACTTTTATCCAGTAGAAGAGATGAAGGTGGGAATTTTATACATAGCATAGTCTATGTTGCTTCCTGCAGAAATGTTCTGAGGTCAACATGAAACTCGTAGAAATTAATAGAAAGCAATCCAGTCCATAAACTAAAGAATTACAGCAATGGTAGGGAGCTTTTTCGACTATTACATGAAAAGAAATATTACAGAGTGTAAGTGTTTGGTAAACGAAGAAATGAACATTGCGAAGAATCTGGAATAAGAGAATTGATCTTAGATATGACGTTAATGTATTTTAAACATTCCAACAAAGCTCTTGAGAGGAGGAGGTATGAGACAGTGGATTTCAAAAGAACAAATTGTAAGAGTGAAAACATAATAAAGACTAACCAACTATTTAACTATACTAGAAAAGAACCATTGGGAGTCGAGATTTAAAAAACAAAAAGCCCTAGGCTCCACAATTTCCACGTGTGAATATAATATATACTATATATATATATCTATATATATATATATTATATATATATATATCTATATTATTATATATATATATATATATATATAATTCGTCTATCCGCCGCTCTCACTTTCTTCAGTCTCTTTCTGTTTGAAATTTGACATTGCCTTCGCTCTCTCTTCTCTTCCATTGAAAGGGCTCGGCGACACATCTTTTCTCGTCTCATGGTGTCTGAAACACTCAATCCCTTAGATCCCCTTGACTTACACACCTTCTAAAACCGTGTATCAGAACATGTCGGCCTTAACTTGATCAGATTTCCGATATTTCCCCAACTCTAGTGAAAATTTGCCTACCAGAGGTGATATAAAAAATTTATATATATATATATATATAATATGTATATTTATATATATATATATATATATATATATATATATATATATATATATATATATATATGTATATATATATATATATATATATATATATATATATATATATAATATATATATATATATATATATATATATATATATATATATATATATATATAATCTATCAATTATTCTTAAGAAACGTTCTTCCAATAAGATTTCCTACACAAATAATAATAAGAAAAAAACGAAGCAAAAAGTAGAAAGAAAAAAAAGTGATTTTCTCGCTGGAGTCTGCTCTCTCTTATTTCTCATTAATGTCTCCTTGAAAAGTTATTAAAAAATAAAAAATATTAATAATAATAATTAAATTGACTATTTTTAAAATTATCAAAAGGAAATATATTATTTTTATATACCTATATATATATATATATATCTATATTATATATTTTATATAAAATTTATATAGTATATATATATTATAATATTATATAATATATATAATATATAGTATATATATATAGTATATTATATAATAATATTATAATATATATTTATATATATATATTAATTTAAATTTGGTATTTTTTAGGTATCGGTATCGGTATCGGTAAAAATTTTGGTATCGCTCAAAGTCCTAATATAATATATATATATATATATAATATAATTATATATATATTATATATATATATATATATATATATATATATAATATATATATATATATTATATATATATATATATATATTTAGTATATATGTATATATATATATATATATAAAGTATATCTATATATATATAGTAATTTATATAATATATATATATAAGTTAGTTATATATAATAGATGTAAAATTGGTAAGAGTAAAATGGTAAAATATGTTATGTATTTCACACTTTCATGTTGGCAACACTACTTGTTATATACACGAGTATATATTAAGTAGTTTATATGTTAATTAAACTACGTATATTTCAGGTATTACAAATTTGTTATGAGGATTAAAATAAGCGGACAATAAAATTTGTGGCGGTCAGACTTCCAAACAGTGCAAATCTTTGACACTCGGTTAGCGAACGACAATGACTGAAACAGTTGAACTGTTTAACGTATCACGAGTGAAAGTATCGAAGGTAATGACAAACGAGGAATAGTGAGAGTAAGCCAAAATTGACAGAGAGAGAGAGAGAGGAGAGGAGAGAGAGGAAGAGAGAGAGAAGGAGAGAGAGAGAGAAGAGAGAGAGAGAAGAGAGAGAGAGAGAGAGAGAGAGAGAGAGAGAGAGAGAGAGAGAGAGAGAGAGAGAGAGAGAGAGACCGTCGAATATTAAAGAGGGCTATAGGAAAAAGCATAAATCTGCTACTGCAATGATGACAGTAGAATTCTACACTTACCTGAGTAATGCTGTTTCGACATGAGCTCAAGAAATGTAGCATCCTAGGAAGGACTGCAATTTCGTAATCCTTTATAACCAAAGAAAACTAAATTGAAGAAGAAGTGTTGCCACTCTCATAAAACCAAGACAATTTACAATTGAAAGAATGTGGCATGAAACCCAGTATTTATTGTTTACATTTTTCCCATGGCCGGGTTTATTTTTGGAGAACACAAAAGAAGTGTACAATCCGGACTGTAAGCTACACATACCGTCAAACATGGGGTGGTTGCGCAATAATTTGGGATTTCATATCATAATATTCATAAAGCTGGTACTATCGTCACAATCAAAAGTCAAACAACAGTAAATGAATATCTCGCCATCCTCAGGGATGAAGTTGTTACCATTACCAGCAGATAGCTGCCAAACTCTGCCATTTTCAGGATGATAATGCACCCATACACAGAACAGAGAAGAAATGGAGATGAGAATAAGCATGGATATGTTATATATATATTATATATATATAAATATATATACTATATATACTATATATATATATATATATATATATATATATATATTTAAATCTTTTTTTTTTTTTTCATTTTTTAAAAAAAATAATATGAAATAAAATAAAATAAAAAAAATAATTCTCACACTTCAAAAAGGAAATAAATATATTGTTAAGTAATTGAACAGTTATCGTCATTTTTGGAGAAAAGAGTGAAGTACAGAATTTACACTACGTCATTGTAGTGAATGCTTTGACAGAGGAATAGAACAACATCCAACGGGAAACATTTCAAACATTCTACACAGCGAAGAATTGCAGCTGTTCTAAATACAAATGGAGGTCACGCACCTTATTATTAAATAAATATTGTGTATATATCTGGTGGTCATATTATTTTGTTCATTTAGATATATATATTATAATATATATATTATATATATATATATATATATTATAATATATCTATATATATAATATATAATCTATTATATATATATATATATATATATATATATATAACATTATATATATATATATAGTATTATATTATAATATATATATATATATATATATATAGTAATATATATATATATATAGAATATATATATATATGTATATAATATTAATAAATTATTATATATAATAATATATAAAATTAATAATAAATAATATAATAATTATTTTTTATTTATTTATTTATTTTACCATTCACCTTTCCCACTCTCGTGGGGTGGTGACCGTCACAATTCGCTCACACACACCCACATCCACACTCTATCTCCCCTCCCCCTCACCCCTGCCCTCCATATCACTCTGTCCTCTGTGACTCTCCTACCTTTGTCCACATTCAAACCTCTCCCCCCTAGTATCTCCCTCACCCCATCTATCCACCTCCACCTAGGCCTTCCCCTCCCCATTCCTCCCTCTATCTCGGATCTCATCACTCTACCCACCATCCTATTCTCATCCATTCTACACATATGACCAAACTATCTGAATACACCCTCTTCGCTCTACACAATTCCCCTTTCCATTCACACATCTCTCTTATTGTTTCGTTCTAATTCTATCTACATATTTAACCACATATAGCCCTCAGTCTTTTCATCTCAACTTCAAATCCTTCCTAATCTGAGCATTCATCACCCATGTCTCACAGCCATACATTGCAGATGTAGACACTACTCTCAACATCTTAATTAATTTCCTTTGATATTCTTCTTTTGTATAAACTTCTCTAAGTCGGTCCCCCATCCTTTCATCCGTCACTCTATACTTTATTTCCCCATCCATCCCCTCCCCTCACTAAATCCGGGAATTCTTCACTTCATCAAATTTCCTCCCCACCTGACACCCTCCCATACCTCCCCTCTTGCTGCGTCATTCTCTGCCCAATCCTCATAACTTTATTTTTGTCGAGTTTACCCTTAATCCCTTCGATGCACATTCACTAACAGATTCCTTCATCAACATTCTCAGCTTCTCCAAGATTCAGCAACTAACACGCATCATCCCAAACAACAAGACACTTACCTCCCATTCTCCCTCTCACTTCTCAACCTAATACACTTCCCTTCCCTTTCCATCCTTCTAACAACCCCCTTACACATTAAACAACCACGGAGACATACACACCCCTGCCTCAGTCACTCCCATCTAATATGTATATATATATATAATTATAATATATATATATATATATATATATATATATATATATATATATATATATATATTATATATATATATATATATATATATAATATATATATATATATCTATATATATATATTATATATATATATTTATATTATATATATATATAATATATATATATATATCTACATGGAGCAATAGAACATAAATATGTAAAAGGATTGTCTCTGGCAATCCGGATTTTTCTATTAAGAATCAAATATTTATTTATTTATTTATTTATTTATTTATTTATTTATTGTAATATTTTAGTTCCATATTGAATAATCTAATGGTCAGCTCCCAAAATTTATTTATTTATTATAAATAAATAAAAAAAAGAATTATAATTAATGGATATTGAATAAATAAAAATCATAAATAAATAACTCCATTTATATTTTTGATGGACTTTTACTCTATATTTTCTTTTAGCATATTTATCTTCTTTAAATTACTCAGTATATTACAATCAAATTTAACTCTTAAACTTATCCTTAGAAGCAGACCTTTTTATATATATATATATATATATATATATATATATATATATATATATATAATATATATATATATATATATATATATAATAGTCTAAAATATATTATATGCCCTTTTTTAAATAGTTATGCAAAAATATAAAAAACGCTTAAAAGAAATTTTTAAAATAAAGTTTTGTTTTTAAAAAAATTAAAACTGTATAAATAAAAATAAATTTTGTTTAAAAATAATTAAATTTATGTAAAAGGTATTTTATAAAAAGAAAAACAATTAAAATTACAATAATAAAATTCTAAATGTACTTTTACAGCGCTTTTTCCTCTATGTTCGCGCCAAAATAATTGATTTTCCCGGGAAACCTCGAAAGTATATTCATTTTAAAAAACTATTATAAAATGTAAAATATATTTATTTCATATTATATTATATTATATGTAGAATAAAAAAAAATGTACAAGTTAAAAATTTCAATTTTAATATATTTTAATATGGAATATTTAAATATATTGTAAAACAATGTTTTCTGCTTAGATAGATAAAATTTTGTATGTTATTTCAATGTGATTTTATAAAACTTTAATAATAATAAGGTTGTAAGCCATTTTTGTTAAAAATAATAAAATAAAGTGAAAAACACCAATGATTTGTTAATTGATCCTTTACATTTTGAGATAATTTTAAAAGGTCGTTAGCAAATATTGTTACATTCACTTTATCCGAAGAAGCCGAAGAAGAAAGCCGCACCGTCCAGAAGAAGTCGTCCTAAGCAGAGGCAAGAAGAAAACGCCACTACAGCAGCAGCAGAAGAAGGCGTCCCAGTTGAAGAAGTTCCAACGCCTCTACTCCGAAAGGAGACCCAGTTTGGCAATACCATTTGCCCTCGACTGTGGTTCCTCCTTTGAAGTAGCCTTCCATCCAAGGCTACGGACGCTCGCGAAGAAAGTGGTGGCTACCAACACTACCAGTCGCATTCCACAGGGAATGAAAACACCCAGCCGCAGACGCAGGTTATTTGACTTAGTAATGCCACTTATGAATAATGAATAATAATAAATTACTGAATTTAAAAGTAACCTGCGTCTTAGCGGAAGGATAGGAACTCTGGCTTCCTAACCTACACCAAGTGTGGTCGGGAATTCTGGGACTTTACTAGGGATACGTCAGAGAAGTTCCGATCGGATTCCTTTTGTACCATCAGTGGTGTTGGTATATATATTATATATATTATATATATTAATATATATATATATATATATATATAATATATAATATTATATATATTATATATATATATATAATATATCATCAAACCGGTTCAAACGGTAGGCTGGCGCTGTCGGTGCTACTCCTCCAAATCTCTCATTCTGTCCTCAAACATTCGGTTGTCTCCACCTTTCCAGTGTCTTCTTTTGTTGTATGGCTTCTTCTACGCCTCCACCATCTCTTCCTCGACCTTCCCGCGGTCTCCTCTTATGTCTCCATTCCAGTTCTCTGTTCTCTCCCTCCCCCATTCTTCACGTGACCAAACCATCTCAGTGGTTTTTTCTATGCATTCCAAATTGATTCCAAGTTTTCTCTCACCAGTTACTCCTCATCCTATCTCTCAGAGATACTGCCTGATGACCTGAGTACTCTCATTTCGTGGCCTCGATTCTGCCTTATGCACTCTATTCATTGCCAACATTCTAACCGTACAACAAATCGGTCTGAGTATTGTTTTAAAATTGTGCCTTACTTCGGTTGGTATCCTCTCTCCTTTAGTAACGAACAGATTCCCACATTATTCCAATCTATATATAAAATAAAAAAATAAAAAAAAAAAAAAAAAAAATAATATATATATAATATATTATATATATATTATATATATATATATATAATAGATTATATATATATATATATATATATATAATTATATATATATATATATATATATATATATATATATATATATATATATATATATAATTATATCTATATATATATATATATATATAATATATATATATTATATCTTATATATATATATATATATATATATATATATTCAGAAAATTGAGAATAGAATAATAAAATATGGGAAGCAACAAAAGCATAAGATTTTCTTTTGTTGAAAGATTGCAAAAATAAATTCCCTTTTATACGCTTTTTTTAATAAAAAGAAAATGTTTTATATAATACAGTTAAATAAAAATCAATTTAGTGTTGCAATAAAAGAGCAATCGTTTTGCGAGCTGTATATTTTTTATCTTTATATATATATATTCAAACTATGTTATTTGTGAATCTTTCATTTCTTCAAAATGCTCATTCACACACTTTTCACTTAAGTTTACGACTTTTGTATAAGTTGCAAATCTATAATTTAAATGATTTTTAACTTTCATGGAAATCATCGCCTTGTGATTAAATACACAGGGACTTTACTTCACTTTCTAAATCCTTATCCCAAATTCAGATTTTAATATTATTTTGTGATAGTTTTTCAAGAATATTGCAATGCTATTAAAATTTTATTAATTGTACATGATGCTAATGCTGATGCTGACTATGATAATGATGATTGTGTAACGAAAAAGTAAAAGTTACTATTTTTTTTTTATTATGGTACTCATTCTGATCGAAGAATACTGACAAACAATGCACACATGACATAAAAAGAAGTCTTAAAATTACATATTGCTAGTTTGAATAATAATAATAATAACAATATTAATAATAATAATAATAATAATAATAATAATAATAATAATAATAATGATAATCATAATATCAATCTTTATAGAGGTATTGTTCGCCCCTGTATGGAGTACGCCTCACAAATCATGGGGGTTTTACATATACCGCTCTTCATGAAAAGGTGGAGTCAAGAGCCTTTCGCCTTATTAACTCTTTATACTTTAATAACTCTCTCTAATCTCTTTCTCCCCGTTGATTGGTTGTGTCACTCTCTCAACACTATCGTTATTACAACGGACACTGCTCTTCTGAACTCTCACATCGAATACCTCCTCCATTGAGAAGGGGTCTTGCGACACGACTTTCTACACAACATCATCCTTTCTCTGTCCAACTCTCCGATCACCGACTTAACCACTACGCTCAATCTTTCATGTACTCTACTGGTAAAGTCTGGAACACGCTCCCTTTATCCGTTTTCCAAACTTCATTTGACTTGCACACTTTTAAACGTTTTGTATCGTGTCACGTCGGCCTTTAGCGACTAAATTTCCAACTGTTTCCCAACTCTGGTGGATATTGGTAGTCCTCCGGCCTTTGCCGGCCAGAAGATATAAATATATATAATATATATATATATATATATATATATATATATATATAAAATATATATATATATATATATATAT
Source organism: Armadillidium nasatum (assembly GCA_009176605.1). Lineage (NCBI taxonomy): Eukaryota > Metazoa > Arthropoda > Malacostraca > Isopoda > Armadillidiidae > Armadillidium > Armadillidium nasatum. The sequence continues at coordinate 29,018 of SEYY01001431.1, read as the reverse complement.
AATATATATATATATATATATAATATTTGAAAACCACAATACACCGTGGAAAAAAGAGCGTTTGCTTGCCTTCTGAAAGTTCATGGTTCGAGTCCCCAATAGCAGATTAGAAATTGTAAAATACTATTCCATGGTGTATTGTGATTTCATACGTACGTATGTTTCTGTGGTTAATGGGGATGTTAACTGACCCGTTACCCCACATCCAAGCGAGGTCGGGGAGGTCCTTTGAGATTGTCATCATGACAGGTGATTGTGAGCTTTCTCAAATGCGATTTCCTTCGTCCCTTCGTGGTGTGGTGGATAGTGCATTTGCTTGCCATGTGAAAGGTCAGCGTTCGAGTCCCCAATAACAGATAAGAAATTATATATATATATATATAGTTATATATATAGTAGTTATAATAATATTATATAAATATATATATATGATATATATATATTATATATAAAAAAAAAAAAAAAAAAAAAAAAAAAAAAAAAAAAAAAAAAAAAAAAAAAAAATAAATATTATTTTTTTATTAAATAAATCTCTTTGTTCTCATTAATTATTTTAAAAAAGTCTCATTAAAATGTGTTCTTTTCAACTTAAAATAAATTTAAAATTTCCGTCAAATTAACTTGCAAATTTCAACAAAAGGGATGATGAAATATCAATTCTTTTTACATTTATAATTATTGTTGTGTCGTATAGTTGTGAGGTATATAGTTTGTGTTTTTTATTTTATTGAGGGTATAATTTTGATATTAATTAATATAAATTTATTAAATTGGTTAGAAGTATCAAAAGAGAATTATGTCACAAACTATAATATATTGAGAAATACATAGCCTAAATTTTAAAGTTAGTCATATCAAAAGAATAATATAAATACTGGCAATAAGTAAATTATATATATAGTATATATATATTATATATATAGCTTATCTAAATATATAATTAATATATAGTATATATATATTAATATATATATAATTATATAATATTATTATATATTATATTATAATATATTATAGTATTGGAAATTTATATATATTAATAAATATTTGATTTACTAAATATAGTATGATTATTTTTACGCTTATCAGCAAATTATATTTAATATGTATTATAATTAATTAACAAATATCATAAAATATAATGGACAGAGAGATTTTTGTGAGAGATGTATTAGGAGGCAGACGAGATCATTAGGTTTCTAGAGTTGCTTTAAACTTGAGTAGATTGTAATTAGCTCATATATTATAGAGTAGTGTAGTAACTCCATCTCATCAAATCATATAGAGGGCAGATTGCTATCACACCTATTCATATTTATCGTCTGTACATGCCGGCCGCTTCCCGAGAAGAGTTTATGACTCTATCTTCATTTTTGTTATTTTTTCTTTTTTTTTTTTTTTTCTTTTTTTTTTTTCTGTTGAGCCAACAATTGTTTAAAGTTACGTTACGAGGAAAACTTCATCAAATTTTAAGCGTTACTTCTTTATGGCTAAATTTGAAATTGTAGGTAAAAAAGGCAGATTCCTATTTGAGTAATAGAAAACACTGTGACAACTTGAAAGTTTAGTTCCGATGTTTTGTATTAAGCTTTAAAACATTCGTTTGATATGTTTATTTAGAATATTGGCAAACTGGGTATAGTGAGTAGAAATTCAAAATATATACGGTTATGGCTTCTTCAATATGTTTTGTCTAAACTTTCTTACTTCGCCAATGCAATCAACTCTTGTCACGTTCACAATTGATAATGATATGCTATTGAGAAAACAGTAAATATTGTTATTGCATAGAAATTATAAGAAAAATCATTCACTTCTATCGACACAAAAACAGAAGACCATTGTATATTTTATTCTAAGTGAAAGGAATTGTTAACTATTTACGTTATATGCTATGATTTTAGTTCAATAAGGAGAGGAACATTTAATATGCATAATTATATATAGTGAACTAATTATCTGTATGTGCTAATACCTTGATAAGGAAAGAACGCATATAGGTTCATATAAAAAAAAAAAAAAGACATTTAGATGTTAACAAAAAGGAATCAGCACAAAGAAATAGAGATTGCAGAACAAAAAAATAGAAAAATAATTATGCAAAAACAAAAAATAAATAAATAAAAAAAAAATAAAATAAAATAAAATAAAAAACAATAAAATTATATTAATAATAATAATGAGAAAAAAAAAAAAAAACAGACATATAAATAAAGCCACAAACACACGAAATAGAATGAGAAAAAAAAAAAAAAAAAAAAAATGCTTCCTTGTATAAAAATTAAATTCACTTTTTTAAGTTGTAAATTAATATTTCAAAGAAAGATACTAATTCCTGTAAGTGATATCTTGAGATATGTCAAACGTTTTCAAAAATTAAGATATATGAAATATATTTTCTTCGAAATTTTTAACAAGATTAGTGAGGAAAAAATTAATTTCCGATAAGAAATATTTTGCTTCCCATATATATATATATAAAATAATATGATGGAACAAAGATCACGTTAATCTTCTCTCTGAATATCTACTAAAAATTTATACTATATAAACAAGTCATGAGTGAGTATAGCATTATGAAATAACAACTATAGGTATATAGGGCAACTACCTATAAACCTACATATATATTATTACTACTTGTCTCCATATACGAAAATAAGATAACTATGCACATATATATAATATATATATATATATATATATATATATATATATATTATATATATAATATATATATATATATATATATATATATATATATATATAATATATATATATATATAATATATATATATATATATATATATAATATAATTATATCTATTATACTATAATATAATATAATATCTAAATAATCAATAATTAAATACATAATTTATATATAACAATTATATTTTACTTCTTCTAAGCTTTTTTTTTTATTCACCTTAGACGATTCTGAAGCTATTCCTCCTTCAACCCCCTCCAACTCATTTATGCCTAAAATTATAATTTCTTCTAAAGACGTCATTTCTGCTCTCTCTGAGCTTAATACTAAGAAGGCGTATGGTCCTGATGGTATTCCTCCTGTGGTTCTCAAAACTTGTGCTTCCGAGCTTGCACCCTGCCTTGGTAAACTATTTCGTCTTTGCCTTTCTACTTCAACCTTCCCTTCTTGCTGGAAACGTGCGCTCATTCAAGCCTGTGCCGAAGAAGGGGGATCCCTCTCAACCCTCCAACTACCGTCCCATTTCTTTAACCTCCGTTCTTTCTAAAGTTTTCGAATCTATCCTTAACAGGAAGATTTGGAAACATCTCAATTCTTCTAATCTTATCTCTGATCGCCAGTATGGCTTTCGTAAGAAACGCTCTACTGGTGATCTTCTTTCCCTTCTCTCTGACTCTTGGTCCTCCGCTCTTCGGCATTTCGGTGAATCCTTTGCTGTCGCGCTAGACATATCGAAAGCCTTCGATAGAGTCTGGCACAAAGCTTTGATTTCCAAACTCCCCTCTTTCGGTATCTATCCTTCCCTCTGTGATCTTCTCTCTAATTTCCTTTCCGGTCGTTCTATAGCAGCTGTTGTAGACGGCCACCGTTCTTCCTTTAAACTCTATTAACAGTGGTGTTCCTCAGGGTTCTGTTCTATCCCCAACACTTTTTCTACTTTTCATTAATGACCTTCTCTCTATTACTTCATCTCCTATCCACTCCTATGCTGATGACTCCACCCTTCATTACTCCTTTCATTTTGAAAGACGCCCATCCCAACAACAGTTATTAGACTCGAGAAGGGTAGCCTTGGAGCAACTAACCTCTGATCTTTCTCGTATTTCAAATTGGGGCAGAGAAAACATGGTTGTTTTCAATGCCTCAAAAACTCAATTCCTCCATCTCTCCACTCGACACAATCTTCCACACAACTATGATATCTTCTTCGAAAACACACAACTCAAACCTTCCTCTGTTCTTAATATTCTCGGTGTTTCTTTTTCTCGTGATCTTTCTTGGAAAGATCACATTACTTCTCTTTCTAAACAAGCTTCTAAGAGGTTGGGTGTTCTGAGGCGCCTTCAGAATTTTTTCACGCCACCCAGTTGCTTGCTCTGTATAGGGGTGTTGTTCGTCCCTGTATGGAGTATGCTTCACACATCTGGGGTGGCTCCACTCATACAGTTCTACTTGAGAAGGTGGAGTCTAGGGCATTTCGTCTCATCAACTCTCCTGCTCTTACTAACTCTCTCCAATCTCTTTCTGCCCGTCGAATTGTTGCGTCACTCTCTCTATACTATCGCTATTACAACGGACACTGCTCTTCTGAACTCTCTCGTCGCATACCTCCTCCATTGAGAAGAGCTCGTGCGACACGACTTTCTACACAGTCTCATCCTTTCTCTGTCCAACTCTCTGACCCAGACTTAACCGCTATGCTCAGTCTTACATATACTCTACTGGTAAAGTCTGGAACACACTCCCTTTATCTGTTTTCCCAACTTCCTTTGACTTACATACTTTCAAACGCCGTGTATCTGGACACGTCGGCCACATCGGACCTGAATTCATTTTTCCCAACTCCGGTGGAATTCAGTAGGCCTCTGGCCTTTGCCCACCGGAGGAGACATATATATATATATATATATATATAATATATATATATATATATATATATATATATATATATATATATATATATATATATATATATATATATATATATATATATATATATATATATATATATATATAATATATATATATATATATATATATATATATATATATATATATATATATATATATATATATATATATATATATATATATATATATATATATATATATATATATATATATATATATATATATATATATATATATTATATATATATAATATATTATATATAATATTATATATATATATATTAATATATATATATATATATATATATATATAATATATATATATATATTAATATATATAATAATAATTATCTATATATATATTATTAAAAGCTTAAAGATATAGATAACCTAATGACTCATGAGAAACAAAACATACTGTAATGAAACTGTGTTATAAGAGAAATGATATCCAAGGAACTCTTCCACTAAAATCTTCCTTCCCTCTAAAGTAACTTTTTCTTAACACCAATACCATTAAAGCTTTCTACACGTTTATTTACTTATATATTTAAAGATATAAAGAAACAAGAGTATTAATACTGTAAGTAGCAGTAAAATCTATTGCCCAAGGACTGTAATAAAATGTGAAATACTTTTATTTACTGTCGCATCGAACGTAAAATTCTTTTTATATTCCTTGAAAATGAATAGAAATGGATCCTAAAAAAGGACCAATAAAAAAAAATCAGAAAATGTTGTATTTAGTCTTAAGAAGACATAAATCTAAAAAGCATTTTTACTTTCTTAATAATATATATATATATATATATATATATATTTGTGTTCTTAGCTATGGGAAATTGAATTATAGGTTATTCTTGACCAAGTTGATAAGTTACACATATTATTTAGGTTCAGATAGGGAAACCCTGCTCCAGTTTAGCTTAATCAAGAGTATTCTTAACCACCGTGGGCATGGTTACGAATCTGCAATAGAGGTCCTTGTCTGCGCTTGGAGCAATTTTATATTTGTAAGATAGAATAGCGTGGACTTGAATCTGAATTTAATTAACACAATTTCTTTAATCTAACTCCAATTGCTTTAAAGAATCTGTTATTTATTAACAGAAAATATATCTCTACCTTTAAATGAATTTATTTAAAGAATGTTATTTATTAATTTAAAGAATCAAATTGATTTAAAGAATCTTAAACTAATTGGCACAAAATATATTTCTAATCTACCAAATATGTCTATTTAATTTAAGAATGTTATTAATTAATGCAATATTAAAATCTGACCAAGAATGATTTAGACAGGTTGGTGTTAGTGAACATAATAGTAACTCAATGGTATTTCTATAAAAAAAATAAAATTAAAAAAAAAAATAATAAAAAAAAAAATAATCTCCCTTTAAATCGAAATAATTAACGTGATCTTAATTTACGTAATATTTCTAATCAATCTCAATTTGATTTAGTGAATATGTTATTAATTAACAAAAAGTATATATTTCTACTTTAAGCTTATTTAATTACAAATTGATATAAAGTGGCGGATATTTATAACATAATATTTCTAATTTATATCAAATCGACACAAAGAAAGTGATAATAATTATTAACACAAAAACTCTAATTTACTTCAGATCAATTTATTGCGTTTGATTTTAAACAGCACAATACCATTACTCTAAATATGAGTACATATTTCGCATATTAAAATCTCACAAAATATAATTAACACTAAATTTTATATATACATATATATATATATATATATATATATATATATATATTATATATATATATATATATATATATATATATATATATATATATATATATATATATATATATATATATATATATATATATATATATATATATATATATATATATATATATATATATATATATATATATATATATATATATATATATATATATATATATATATATATATATATATATATATATATATATATATTATATTCATTAAAAGCTTTAAAGTTTGCTATAGGGTAATCAAACCGGACCCTACAGCACAAAATTATAGAGTTTTACCACTACTCAATTGGCTGTTCTAAAGAGAAATTCAAAGAGGAGGCTTATGAATAATATATTCGCAAGATCAACCTCCAAGGACTTCTCCCGACCGCGCTTGAGCGTGAGGCAACATGACCCGGGTTCGACCCCTCCCCTTTCCTCTCAGCAAACTAAACAGATAAGGTAATAATTAAAGTCTACTAACACTCTCGCAGATCAAATATTCATTAAACATCGAAGTTTAACGTTTGCTATAGGAAAGGGGGGGCCGAACCCGGGTCATGTTGCCTCAGGCTCAAGCGCTGCCGGAAGAAGTCCTTGGAGGTTGTTCTTATGAATTATTATTCATAAGCCTTCTCTTTGGATTTCTCTTTTGAACCGCCAGTAGCGTAGTGGTAAAACTTTATGCTTTTGTGCTATAGGGCCCGGGTTTGATTCCCCTGTAGCGAACTTTAACTAATATATATATATATATATATATATATATATATATATATATATATATATATATATATATATATATATATATATATATTATATATATATATATATATATATAAATAAAGGGAAAGGGGGAGAGAGAACTATATATTTATATCATTGTAGCGAGAAAACGTCAACAATCCAGAAATGGAAAAATTTATTTGACAAGTTTTGACAACTCTTCAAACATGTCAAATAATTTGACACATTGAATTAGGAACGAAAGATAATAAAATTCAAATGCTTCAAGTTTTAAATAGAACTTTAGAAGTTCATTTGTGTTAAACTAACTTAAACTGAATCTAGTTTAATTTTTTACTAACAGGACTTAAACCTAACTAATTAACTATTCAGCATATATATATATATATATATATATATATATATATATATATATATATATATATATATATATATATATATATATATATATATATATATATATATATATATATATATATATATATATATATATATATATATATATATATATATATATATATATATATATATATATATATATATGGATAATTTTATATATATATATATATATATATATATATATATATATATATATATATATATATATATATATATATATATATATATATATATATATATATATATATATATATATATATATATATATATATATATATATATATATATATATATATATATATATATATATATATATATATATATATATATATATATATATATATATATATATATATATATATATATATATATATATATATATATATATATATATATATATATATATATATATATATATATTTTATGTCTCCTCCGGTGGGCAAAGGCCAGAGGCCTACCAAATTCCACCGGAGTTGGGAAAGGTCTATTATCATGGTCGATGGTGGCCGACGTGTCCAGACACACGGCGTTTGAAAGTATGCAAGTCAAAGGAAGTTGGGAAAACAGATGAAGGGAGTGTGTTCCAGACTTTACCAGTAGAGTATATGTAAGACTGAGCATAGCGGTTAAGTCTGGGGTCGGAGAGTTGGACAGAGAAAGGATGAGAATGTGTAGAAAGGCGTGTCGCACGAGCTCTTCTCAATGGAGGAGGTATGCAACGAGAGAGTTCAGAAGAGCAGTGTCCGTTGTAATAGCGATAGTAAAGAGAGAGTGACGCAACAATTCGACGGGCAGAAAGAGATTGTAGAGAGTTAGTAAGAGCAGGAGAGTTGATGAGACGAAATGCCCTTGACTCCACCTTCTCTAAGAGAGCTGTATGTGTGGAACCACCCCAGATGTGCGAAGCATACTCCATACAGGGGCGAACAACACCCCTATACAGAGCAAGCAACTGGGGTGGCGTGAAGAAATTCTGAAGGCGCCTCAGAACACCCAACCTCTTAGAAGCTTGTTTAGAAAGAGAGTAATGTGATCTTTCCAAGAAAGATCACGAGAAAAAGAAACACCGAGAATATTAAGGACAGATGAAGGCATGAGTTGTGTGTTTTCGAAGAAGATATCATAGTTGTGTGGAAGATTGTGTCGAGTGGAGAGATGGAGGAACTGAGTTTTTGAGGCATTGAAAACAACCATGTTTTCTCTGCCCCAATTTGAAATACGAGAAAGATCAGAGGTTAGTTGCTCCAAGGCTACCCTTCTCGAGTCTATCAACTGCTGTTGGGTGGGACGTTTTTCAAAATGGAAGGAATAATGAAGGGTGGAGTCATCAGCATAGGAGTGGATAGGAGATGAGGTGATAGAGAGAAGGTCATTAATGAAGAGTAGAAAAAGTGTTGGTGATAGTACAGAACCCTGAGGAACACCACTGTTAATAGATTTAAAGGATGAACGGTGGCCGTCTACAACAGCTGCTATTAGAACGACCGGAAAGGAAATTAGCG
>SEYY01001431.1:2500-15000 GCA_009176605.1 Armadillidium nasatum | reverse complement strand
ACTTGTGCTTCTGGGTTTGCACCCTGCATTAGTATCTCTCTACTTCGACTTTTCCTTCTTGCTGGAAACGTGCACTCATTTAGCCTGAAAGGGGACCCTCTCAACCCTCTAACTATCGTTATTTCTAAAATTTTCGAACCGTATCCTTAAAAGGAAGATTTGGAAACACTTCAATTCTTCTAATCTTATCTCTAATAGCCAGTAAGGGTTTCGTAAAGAACGCTCTACTGGTGATCTTCTTTCTAACGCTTCGGCGTTAGACATACCGAAAGTCTTCGATTGTGTCTGGCATAAAGCTTTGATTTCAAAACTTCCCACTTCGGAATCTATCCTTATCTCTGTGACCTTCTCTTTGATTTCCTTTCTTGTCGTTCTATAAGCAGCTCTTGTAGACTGTCACTGTTCTTCCTTTAAATCTATTAATAGTGGTATTCTTCAAGGATATTTCCTATCCCTAACTCTTTTTCTACTTTTCATAAATGACCTTCTCTCTATTACTTCTTCACTTATCCACTCCTATGCTGATGACTCCACCCTTCATTTCTCTTTCACTTTGAAAGCTGATTAACGCAAGAAGGATGGTCTTGGAGAAACTAACCTCTGATCTTTCTCCTATTTCTAATTGGGGCAGAGAGAACATGGTCTTTTTCAATGCCTCAGAATCTCAATTCCTAAATTTTAAAACTTAAGACAACCTTCCACACAACTATGACATCTTCGAAAACACTTGACTCAAACCTTCATCTGTTCTCAAATTCTGGGTGTTTCCTTATCTCACGATTTTTCTTGGAAATATCACATTACTTCTCTTTCTAAGTAAGGTTCTAAGAGGTTGGTTGTTCTTAGGCGTCTTCGATATTTTTTCCCCCAACCCAATTGCTTGCTCTTTATAGGAGTGTTGTTCGCCACTGTATGGAGTACGCCTCACACATCTGGGATGGTTTCACACATACAGCTCTCCTTGATAAGATGGAGTCTAGGGCATTTCGTCTCATCAACTCTCCTGCTCTTACTAACTCTCTCCAATCTCTTTCTGTCCGTCGAATTGTTGCGTCACTCTTTCTTTACTATCGCTATTACTACGGACACGACTTTTCTGAACTCTCACGTCGCATACCTCCTCCATTGAGAAGAGCTCGGGCGACACGCCTTTCTACACATTTTCATCCTTTCTCTGTCCAACTCTCCGACCCCAGACTTAACCGCTATGCTCAGTCTTACATATACTCTACTGGTAAAGTCTGGAACACACTCCCTTCATCTGTTTTCCCAACTTCCTTTGACTTGCATACTTTCAAACGTCGTGTATCTGGACACGTCGGCCACCATTGACCATGATAATAGATCTTTCCACCTCCGGTGGAATTTGGTAGGCCTCCGGCCTTTGCCCACCAGAGGAAACATAAAATATATATATATATATATATATATATATATATATATATATATATATATATATATATATATATATATATATATATATATATATATATATAATATATATATATATATATATATATATATATATATATATATATATATATATATATATATATTATATAATATATATATATATATATATATATATATATATATATATATATATATATATATATATATATATATATATATATATATATATATATATATATATATATATATATATATATATATATATATATATATGAAATTCAGAAAAAAATATTTTTTGGCTCCAAAATTCAACGTTACAAAGTTCAACTGATAAACTAAATCAAGTTATATTGTAAATTTCATTCAATTTTATTCAAACATATAGAAAAGAAAATGAGATTATTTATTTCCATTTCGCAGTTATTTAAACAAAGATGTCAAGAAATTATCAAAATATTGGGAAATATTCTACATATTCTAGCAGGAATCAAAAGAGTAATAATGCATTATTCCTTACTGTGAATTATGTCAGGGATGTCAGTCATATTTTCTTTTATCATATTTTGTTTCGAAAAAGACATTACCAACGAGAACATGTGTCTTCATTCTAAACAGACAAAATACTACTCTTAAGGACACCACAGGTTTAATGTAATCTGACTGCTCACCAAGAGAGTTCGTTACGCTCTCGTCAGTCACGTTGAACAAATGACGGTGACAATTCGTTCTTTTTCATGTTCGGAAGCAGTGATTTTCGTAGGAAAAAACATTTTTAGAGACTTCTACAGCTAGTGACTGTAATATTACTCTAGGCAACAAACAAGACAGAAAAATTAATATTCGTATTATAAAGCAACAAGGCTATGATAACGTCAGAAATATGAATGGAGCAGAAAACTGACTTCAGAATTTCTTATACAAAAAAATCGCAATAGTTTTTCTGTGTCAAATATGCTGCGCACACTCTCAATTTCGTAGTTAGAAATGCAGAAAAAGTGAAAAGTGAAATAGTTTCTTTGGAATAATTCTGGAATTGTACAAATTCATTTCAATGCATCGAAACACTGACAAATTTTTAACCTCTTTCTTAACTTTAAAAGTTGAACCCACGATAGGAAAGCTGTACTGATACTTTGCAACCCATAAGGTTATCAATTTGACGAAATTTATCACATTTTATTTGAAAAATTTATGATGTTGAATCAATGAATTTAAAAAAAAATAAATAAAATAAAAAAACCGATGCAAAGCAAATATTCTATTTTATTTATTAAATTGAAAAAAATATAAATATTTTTATTGTCTTGCAATTTTACGCGATTTATTAACCACCATTAATCCAGTGAGCAAAATTTATTTAATTGTAATATAATATATATATATATATATATATATATATATTATATATTATATATATATATATATATATATATATATATATATATATATATATATATATATATATATATATATATATATATATATATATATATATATATATATATATATATATATATATATATATATATAAGATGTTGAAAACCATATAACATTTATATTCGCGTGCTAAAAAAGCACTGAAGAAACGAAATTAGAACAACGAAACAGGAGGGAGAAATATTTAAGTGAATAGGAAAAGTGAATACCTTAAATTTAATTTGAAGAAAATGGACCTAACTTACTGCAAGTGCGAGGAGTCATTTAACTACTCTTCTGACATAATGCCAACTGGACAACTTTAGATTTTAGAAAGAAATTCACAGAGCCTACCACCTTACCACTGTACCAGTTTTTACTATATATATATAAATTTATATATGTATATAATATATATATATATATATATATATATATATATATATATATATATATATATATATATATATATATATATATATATATATATATATATATATATATATATATATATATATATATATATATATAATATATATTGGTGTAACGATCGATAATGAAAGTGAACTTCACAAGTAATGAAGAATTTAATAATATCAAAGATTATAATCTTTGATATTATTAAATTTATATATATATATATATATATATATATATATATATATATATATATATATATATATATATATATATATATATATATATATATATATATATATATATATATATATATATATATATATATATATATATATATATATATATATATATATATATATATATATATATATATATATATATATATATATATATATATATATATATATAAAGTAAATGCATTTAAATCAAAGAAAACTGGTAATAGTAACAGAACCAATATAAATACGTAAAGTTCTCATTTACAGAGAAGAATTGAGAATCGACGAACATATTTTTAATACTAAGAGTTCTCGTACATTGGTTAAAGAAAATGAATATAAATATAAATTGAGAAACGAGGAAGTGTTATATTATTCGCTGATTAGCATCATTACCGTGTTAGCATTTAAACTGAAAACTACAGCAACAAAAGGAAGAACAGTAAGATGAACAAATAGACTCCTGAAATGGTTACTGAAGACTCTGAGAAGCAGTTAGGAAGAAATGATGGAGCAGAAAAACCCTTGTAAGGATTACAGTAGTCTCTAAAATAGAGATTAAAGAATAAAGGGATTACTAAAGACTCTACAAGAGAGTTACTATCACAAGGAGCTCAAACACTGTTAAAAGGATTACAGGAGACTCTTCAGAAGAGTTTGAAAAAGAAAAACAAAACACAGTATCCCAATAAGACTTCTACAGATTCAACTAAAGAATTAATATCCGAGGGAGCGCAAAGGTTGTTGACAGTATTTCAGAAAACCCTGCAAGAGAGGGTCAAGAAGGAAAGCAACCTTCTGTCTCCTGAAAGAAATTTTAAAGACACTTCAAAAGATTTAATAGGAAAAGGAGCTCAAAAACTGCTCACAGGATTACTGAAGAATTGAAGACTGTAAATGAAAGTCTAGAAGAGGATGAATGCTTGAAGATTTTTATGCAAGAATTTTTATTGCAGCCTAAAATTATCGATAATTTGCCATAATGTTTAGTATTAAATGACTATATATATATATATATATATATATATATATATATATATATATATATATATATATATATATATATATATATATATATATATATATATATATATATATATATATAACAAAATATTTTAGGTGCTTTTATTATTCTTACAATTGGCATAGAGTGAAAGTTTCCACCGTTTACGAAGGTCTCTCGTAAAAGATGTTAAAAATTTAATATTTAAATGTTTTTCTTGTAGATCTTAAGTAATATTTTGAAAGTTATTAACCTTGAAAATGGTAAAATATAAATAGTTAGTAAAATTCTTAGTCATTATTAAATTTGGGAAAGATTAAATTATTTGTATAAATGAATTTCAAAATAACGAATAGAATTTTTACAAAAATTTTAATTCGTATTTTGACTAAGTTTTAAATTCTTTTATTTCGTTACTCAAATCATTTCCATTTTTATCTTTGTTTGTCTTTTTTTTTTTTTTTTTTTTTTTGCGTGAGTGAATTGAACTTTTGCGATAGTCTGTAGATAATGAATTAAAATTATGCCAAAATTTAAAATTATTATCATGATGTTTTATTTGCTTAAATCTATTGTTTATGGATGCAAATAGTGTGTACATAATTGTGTTAAAACAATTTGATAAAAAATTATCTTCTGGAGAATGTATTGGTTAATTCTTGTGTTCATAAGTAAATTGCTTCTTAGATAAATTTAATCAATATTTTAAATTTAGCTTCATTTTAATTTCTTCACATTGCTAACGTGCTTCCTCTAATAGTTTCTTGTAATTTGCTTCAAAAGAATGAAAAGTTGATGCGTATCTTCCTCAATTATCAATAACGCATAAAGATAACGCAAGATTTGTATTTTGCGCTCATATTTTGTGACATTTTTTCCTCTGGATTAATGTTACTTAATAATTCGCGTAAAATTGAAGACAATAAAAATATTTATATTTTTTTTCAAAAAAAAAAAAAAAAAAAAAAAAAAAAAAAAAAAAAATCTGTTTTTTTTTTTTTTTTTTTTTTTTTAAATACATTGATTCCTCATTCCAAATTTCAAATAAAAAGTGATAAATTTCGTCAAATTGATATACCTTATGGGTTGCAAAGTATCAGTACAGCTTTCCTATCGTGGGTTCAAGCTTTTAAAGTTAACAAAAGAGGTTAAAAATTTGTCAGTGTTTCGATGCATTGAAAGGAATTTGTACAAATTCCTGAATTATTCCAAAGAAACTATTTCACTTGTCACTTTTTGTGCATTTCTAACTATGAAATTGGAGTGTGCGCAGCATATTTGACACAGAAAAACTATTGCGATTTTTTTTGTATAAGAAATTCTGAAGTCAGTTTTCTGCTCCATTCATATTTCTGACGTTATCATAGCCTTGTTGCTTTATAACACGAATATTAATCTTTCTGTCTTGTTTGTTGCCTACAGTAATATTACAGATTCCTCTGCATCTTCAGTCACTAGCTGTAGAAATCTCAAAAAAATGCTTTTTTCCTACGAACATCACTTGCTTCCGAACATGAAAAAGGAACGAATTGTCACCGTCATTTGTTCAACGTGACTGACGAGAGCATAACGGACTCTCTTGGTGAGCAGTCGGATTACACTGAACTTGTGTAGTGTCCTTAAGAGCAGAATTTTGTCTGTTTGGAATGAAGGTATATGTTCTCGTTGGTGATGTTTTTTTCGAAACAAAATATGATAAAAAAAATATCTGAGGTCCTTGGCACAATCCAATATAAGGAATAATGCATCATTTTTGTGATTTCTGCTAGAATAAGTGGAACATTTTCAAATAATTTGATTATTTCGTGACATCTTATTTTAAATAACTGCGAAATGGAAGGAAAAAATCTCATTGTCTTTTGTATGAACAAAATTGAATGAAATTTCCAATATAAATTGATTTAGTTTCCATTATTTGTGTCAAAAAGTTTTTCAGTCGAACTTTGTTACCGTTGAGTTTTGGAGCGAAGAAATTTTTTCCTTCTGATTTTCATATAATATTTTTATTTTATTTTCAAAATTGATTGCCATTTTAAATATACGATATAATATATATATATATATATATATATATATATATATATATATATATATATATATATATATATATATATATATATATATATATATATATATATATATATATATATATATATATATATATATATATTCCACTCCAAGCTTACGGATTCCTTTCTGTACACTCTTTTACATTAGTATATACCTTTCTGTCAGATGTTTAGCATCCTCTTTTCCTCTTCCCTTCAAGTCAAACTTCCTCATCAAATTTATTCTTCTTTCATTCCATAATATCAATAATTTAATCATCATTGTATCTATATTTAGAGTTGCGCATCGAAAAGTTTTCAAACTTTTCCAATTTTCTTTTTGTTCATAATCGTTTTCAGGGTCTGTTGCCTAAGGTCATTTTCCTTCCCAGGTTCGTTCTTGACTTTTACAATAAAATGCTTTGTCACAAAATAGAGGTTTCCTACACCTGTCTTGCCCTATCCAGCGCTTCATTAACCACACACACACACACACACACACACACACACACACACACACACACACACACACACACACACATACACACACACACACACACATACATATATATATATATATATATATATATATATATATATATATATATATATATATATATATATATATATATAAGAAATAAACCAAGAAGGAAATTAAGAGAAAGATACTGTTTGGAGAAACTGAGAGAGGAGGGAGTTAAAGAAGAATTTAATGAAAGAATTACTCAGGAATATGAAAGAAGGTCAATAGAAGAGGAAACTGTGGAAGAGAGCTGGGAAACCTTTAGGGAAGAAGTAGATCGAGTTGCAAGTGAAATAATGGGAAAAAAGAAAATCGGAGGAGGAAGAAAGAAGAGGACGGTATGGTAGAATGAGGAGGTTAGGAATGCCGTGAAACTCAAGAACAGAGGAAAATAGAAGAGAATATGTGAGAGCGAGAAATCATGCAGAAGATGTGAAAAGAAGATATAAAGATTCCACATGGATCAGAATAGGAAGAGAATTGAAGGAAGATATGCAGGGCACAAGAAAACTTGTATATGGAATGGCCAAGAACATGAAAGCAAGTAAAGAACCAGAAACACATGTGGTTTTGAATAAAGAGGGAGAACCGCTTCTGGAGGAGACAGAGGTAGCGGAAAGATGGAGAGAGTATTTTGAGGAATTGCTGAATGTACAGGAAGAGGAGGAAGATGTGGAAATAATGGAGGCACCCCCTAGAGAAAGACAAGGACTAGAGGAAACCAGATTGATTCAGTTAGAAGAGGTGAGAGAGGCAATTAAAATGCTAAGAAACGGGAAAAGTGCAGGATACGATGGACTGAGTAACGATTTATTCAAGACAGGGGACGGAATGACTAAGTGGTTAACATTGATATTCAACAAGGTATGGGAAGAAAGAAAAATACCAACAGAATGGAGGAAAGCAGTAATCTGCCCAATACATAAAAAGGGAGATAGAAGAGAATGTGGAAATTATAGAGGTATAGTGTTGTTAATAGGAGCGAGTAAGATATACGAAAGGATCTTGGAGAAAAGATTGAGGATGAAGGTTGAAGATAAAATTGGAAAATGGCAACACGGTTTTAGACCAGGTAAAAGCACGACAGACTTGATATTCCATATGAAGATGCTGACGGAGAAAAACATAGAATGGAACAAGAAAGCGTTTGTAACATTCATTGACTTAGAAAAAGCTTTCGATAGGATAAAAAGGGAAAGACTGTGGAGAGTATTAGAGGACCCAGCGTACAACATTCCAGAGAAATTATCAACAGCTATTAAGAGCATGTACGAAAAACCTATAAATATGGTCAGAGGAGGAGAAGGAGGCGAGAAATGGTTTGGAGTGAAAACCGGGGTGAGACAGGGCAGTGTATTATCACCATTGCTTTTCGCACTGTACCTGGACAGCTGCCTTAAAAGAATATGCATAAGAGAGAATAGAGAAGACACACTGGTATACGCGGATGATGCGGCAGTGATAACATCAAGAACTGATGATCTTCAGGCAGCTGTGAATAGGTGGAATGATGTGTTGAACTATATGGACATGAAAATAAACAGAGAGAAAACAGAAGTAATGGTAATAGCTTGAGCGAGAGGCAAATGACCCGGGCTCGGTCCCCCCTTTCCACTCGCAAACTAAACAGAGAAGGTAAATGTTAGTTACAAGCGCGGTCGGGAGAAGTCCTTGGAGGTTGTTCTTGTGAATTAATATTCATAAGCCTCCTCTTTGGATTTCTCTTTTCAACCGCCAGTAGCGTAGAGGTAACAGTCTATGCTTTTGTGCTATAGGGCCTGGGTTCGATTCCCCTATAGCAAACTTTAAGCTTTGACGTTTAATGAAATTTAGTCTGCGAGAGTGTTTAGCAGACTGTAACTAACATTTACCTTATATATATATATATATATATATATATATATATATATATATATATATATATATATATATATATATATATAATATATATATATATATATATATATATATATATATATATATATATCCTCTGGTAGGCAAAGGCCAGTCCTACCGATTTCCACCAGAGTTGGGGAAATACCAAAAATTTGGGTATGAATATTTTAGAAAATAAAACACGGAAAACCTCCTTAGAGTTTGTACTTTAATTTCCCACCTTCATTTTTCAACATAGTCTACAGGAAATAAAAATTTTACAATTTTTATTTTTTTTTATTTATTTATTTATTTATTATATTTTTGAGATTTTTGAAATTTTTTTTTTTTTTTTTTTTTTTTTTTAATTTTTTTAAATTAAACAAATTTAAATTTAAATAATATATATAATATATATATATATATATATATATATATATATATATATATATATATATATATATATATATATATATATATATATATATATATATATATATATATATATATATATATATACACCCGATACAACCTTCCACACAACTATAACATCTTCGAAAACACTCGACTCAAACCTTCATCTGTCTTCAATATTTTCGGTGTTTCTTTTTCTCGTGATCTTTCTTGAAAGGATCACATTATTTCTCTTTCTAAACAAGCTTCTAAGAGGTTGGGTGTTCTGAGGCGCCTTTGTGATTTTTTTACGCCATTCCAGTTGCTTGCTCTTTTATAAAGAGGTTATTCCCACTGTATGGAGTATGCTTCACACATCTGGGGTGGTTTAACACATGCAGCGCTTCTCGAAAAGGTGGAGTCTAGGGCCATTCGTCTTATAAACTCTATTGCTCATACCAACTCTCTCCAATTGTTGCGTCACTCTCTCTATACCATCACTATTACAACGGACACTGCTCTTACGAACTCTCCCGTCGCATACCTACTCCATTGAGAAGGACTCCTGCGACACGACTTTCTACACAGTATCATCCTTTCCCTGTCCAACTCTCCAACCCCAGGCTTATCTGCTATGCTCAATCTTGCATGTACTTTTCTAGTAAAGTCTGTAACACACTCTCTTTCCTGTTTTCCCAACTTCTTTTGACTTGTACACTTTTATCAGGTCATGTCGGTCTTTAACGACTGGAACCTGATAGTTTTCGAACTCCGGTGGATATTGGTAGGAATGTGGTCTGGATATTGGTAGGAATGTGGTCTGGATATTGGTAGGAATTTTGGTCTTTGCCCACCGAGATATATATATATATATATATATATATATATATATATATATATATATATATATATATATATATATATATATATATATATATATATATATATATATATATATATATATATATATATATATATATATATATATATATATATATATATATATATATATATATATATATATATATATATATATATATATATATATATATATATATATATATATATATATATATATATATATACATATATATATATATATATATATATATATATATATATATATATATATATATATATATATATATATATATATATATATATATATATATATATATATATATATATATATATATATACATATATATATATATATATATATATATATATATATATATACATATATATATATATATATATATATATATATATATATATATATATATATATATATATATATATATATATATATATATATATATATATATATATATATATATATATATATATATATATATATATAGAGATAGAGAGAGAGAGAGAGAGAGAGAGAGAGAGAGAGAGAGGGAAGCATACTTAAATTTTTTTCTGATGGAATATCTATTTTCCAACGTCAGGAAAAAAAAAATATTCTTAAGTCACCTCCACACGAAGAAGTAATAAGAAAGTAATAAAAAAAAACAATGAAGATCATTTCATGATTTCTTCGACATTGTGGGAAAAAAGTTCAGAAATTCAAATGAAGATTTTAAAAAGTGTCGATAAGAATAAAAGAATAAAAAAAGTTTGTTCTGATAAAGATTTTATTGTTTTATGAAACTTTTATTGTTTTTCAATCACGCACATATGCGCACACACACACCTACACACGATACCAACATGAACACACATAGACACACACACACACACACATACGTATATATATATATTCTCCCAAATAGTCAATCAGCCATTCTACTCTCTCAATATTTTATTACCTCATTCTTTAAGGTGTGCTTCGACGGGAGTTTATATTTTTCCTTAAG
Source organism: Armadillidium nasatum (assembly GCA_009176605.1). Classification (NCBI taxonomy): domain Eukaryota; kingdom Metazoa; phylum Arthropoda; class Malacostraca; order Isopoda; family Armadillidiidae; genus Armadillidium; species Armadillidium nasatum. The sequence continues at coordinate 3,826 of SEYY01001431.1, read as the reverse complement.
GAATTCTCCACAGAGTCTTTACTTCACTCACCGAGTCTTCCTTTTGGTTAACACTCCCAACATCCATCCATCTCCTTCTCTTCACTTTATATTCGTGGATCTTCTCTAGATATTTCAAGCTGGGAATAAATATGCCATTCCAGGCATTCTTCACATATTTTATAGTTTCATTTCTTACTCCATCTGTCTTGGATTTACTCTAAGTAGCTCTTAGGATCTTCAGCTCCGCAGCTTCCTCAATGTTCCTCTTTTTGCGACTCTTAAGTTTCATCTTCATACAAAATAATAGGCATCATATATATATATATATATATATATATATATATATATATATATATATATATATATATATATATATATATATATATATATATATATATATATATATATATATATATATATATATATATATATATATATATATATATATATATATATATATATATATATATATATATATATATATATATATATATATATATATATATATATATATATATATATATATATATATATATAATAATATATATATATATATATATATATATATATATATATATACTTAAGCATATGCTATAAGATATGTAATTATTTTTTACCATATATTTTTCGTACTACGCATCTTACATACTTTCAAACATTTTTTTTATTCCACAATTTATAAAATGGGGAGAAATTTGTTTTGTCTTGGTAACACTTATAAGAGTGTCATACAAAGAAGGCACTTCGTCCATTCGTTTCCCATTGGCACTTGTAAGTTCCTTGAAGGATGGTGCCACTCTGGCAAGCAGTATTCTTTCTACATTGAAATACAATATATTATATATATATATATATATATATATATATATATATATATATATATATATATATATATATATATATATATATATATATATATATATATATATATATATATAATATATAGTCTTATTTTATTTATTTAATCCTACTCTTTATATTTCCCAATTTAAACGTTTTCTCTCTGTTCCACTTAAAATCATATTCCAATATTCCTTTGAGTCTCTCTAAGATTTACGTAAAAATAACCCGTTATTTAGAGGAGAACTTTTTTGGTATTTAGGGTCTGTTAACCGGTTGACTTACAGACATATTAAGGTTTTCCTTGGAATAATTGCTGTTACAGAAAATATTTCCTTTGGGGTTCGAGAATGCAAAACCGAGGCTATCCGTGACATTGTGGCGTACATTCAATTTTCTTCCCTTCAACAGACATCATAAGTTTTGACAGGCTTTTACGAAGAATTTTATAAGCATTAGAGAAATATAAGAACATGTTTTCTCTGTAGAAAATGCAGTAATACA
>SEYY01001430.1:7500-43128 GCA_009176605.1 Armadillidium nasatum | reverse complement strand
ATCGGTTGTGAGGTCTATTTCTGTTTTCCATGTGAGGTATGTATGGAGGGATGGTGATGAGAAGGTTATTTCAGGAGCTGATGGAGGTTGATTGGCTTGTTGGGGTAATCGGGTAGGTAGGTTTTCGTAGTTTAAAATGTTTAATGTTTCCAGTGTATCTAGGATGTGTGTTCCTCTGGCGTCTGTTGGGTAGTCTTGGTACCATGGTGTGTTGTGGGCGTTGAAGTCGCTTCCTATGATTAGGTTGGTGATTGTGTTCAAAGGTGCTAGATTTGGTTTATAATTGTTTGGACAGTATACTGATGTAGGATGGGGGATGTAAATGTTTATTATGGTGTGTGTGGTGTTGTTGACTATATATAAATATATATATTTCGATGAATCCTCTGCTATGGCGCTGGACAAATCGAAAGCCTTCGATAGAGTCTGGCAGAAAGCTTTGATTTCTTAACTTCCCTTTTTTGGAATCTATCCTTCTCTCTGTGATCTTCTCTCTAATTTCCTTTCTGGTCCTTCTATAGCAGATGTTGTAGACGGAAACCGTTTTTCCTTTAAATCTATTAATTGTGGTGTTCCTCAGAGTTCTATTCTATCCCCAACACTTTTTCTACTTTTCATAAATGATATTATTTCTACTACTTCATCTATTCACTCCTATGCTGACGACTCCACATTTCATTACTTTCTTAAATTTGAAAGACGTCCATCCCAACAGAAGTTAATAGACTCAAGAAGGGTAGACTTATAGCATCTAACCTCTGATCTTTCACGTATTTCAAATTGGTGTAGAGAAAACATTTTAGTTTTGAATGCCTCAAAAATTCAGTTCCTCCATCTCTTTACTCAACACGATCTTCCACTCAACCATGATTTCTTCTTCGAAAACACACAAGTCAAATTTTCATCTGTTCTTAATATTCTAAGTGTATCTCTTTCTCGTGATCTTTCTTGGAAAGATCACATTACTTCTCTCTCTAAACAAACTTCTAAAGAGGTTGGGAGCTCTGAGATGACTTCAAAATTTCTTCACGTCACCCCAGTTGCTTGCTCTCTATGGGGGTGTTGTTCGTCCCTGTATGGAGTATGCGTCACACATCTGGGGTCACTCCACTCATACAGCTCCGCTTGAGAAGGCGGAGTCTAGTGTTTTTCGTCTCATGAACTCTCTTGCTCTTACTTATTCTCTCCAATCTCTTTCCGCTCGTTGAATTGTTGCGTCACTCTCTCTATACTATCGCTATTAAAACGGACACTGTTCTTCTGAATTCTTTCGTCGCATACCTCCTCCATTGGGAAGAGCTAGGGCGACACGCCTCTCTACACAGTCTCATCCTTTCTGTGTCCAACTTACCGACCCCAGACTTAACCGCTATGCTCAGTCGTAAATATACTCTACTGGTAAAGTTTGGAACACACTCACTTTATCTGTTTTCCCAAATTCCTTTGACTTGCATATTCTCAAACGCCGTGTATCTAGACATTTCGACCTCATTAGTGGAACTACGTAGGCCTCCGGCCTTTGCCCACCGGATTATATATATATATATATATATATATATATATATATATATATATATATATATATATATATATATATATATATATATATATATATATACATTACATAAAGTAAACGTTTCGGCTCTACTATTATTGAACCATTATCAGGAGAACCGTAAATGCAATTAAATGATTAATATCACAGAACAAAGAATTGTTTTTAACTACACTATGAAAATTGAGCAAAAGATAAAAAAAGGAAAAAAAATTAACTAGATAAATAAATAGCACACTAAATTAAATGCTAAAAGATTAATAAACTATCCCCTACTTTCAAACTTTCTTGACCCTCTGTCTCTGCAACATGACGTTGGCTCGCTATCTCTTTTCTACAGGTACTACAATGGCAGGTGCTCGAGGCAATCGACCTCTCGTATTCCTCCACCGTTACGTCGTCCTCGTTGCACAAGGGGTGCCCTGCTTTCGTACCAATTTTGTGTGGACGTAGGAAATCTCAGGCTAGCCCGTTGTGGTACCTCCTTCTTTCCAGCCACCTCTATTCTGCGGAATCTCTACCATCATCTATTTTTCCTTTTGTATTTAATCTTCCACTCTTCAAGGTTTCCGTCTGCGCTTACCTGAGGGCTGTGAGTTAGGTGTGTTTTTGAATGAGTTTTCTCCCTGTGTGTGTGCCCCCTCCTTGAAAAGGGCTCTGCCCGTGAGTGGTGGTGTTCTGTAAAAAAAAAAAAAAAAAAATAATGAAAACTGTAAGGAATATAATCGTCTATTGAGATTGAATTTAAAACGACAGTTGGTAAGTAATTGTAAAATTTGATGCTATACCCAAAACGTCGACAGGGAAAAAAGTCGACACTTTTGAAAAAAATGTGTCTATAACTTTTCTTTTCTATTTCAACGTATCGACACTTTGGCCACATGTGAAAAAAATGAGTTGACTGTTTGACCAACATCGTATTTTTTTTTAATATCGATACAATCGATAAGTAAGCCTATTTTTTTAATTTTATTATTATAATAATTATGAATATATTTTTTAAATTTTTAATATATTATTTTAAAAGACATGGCACACGAAGATTTTTCTACGGGACTCTGCCCCCCGTACCCCCCGACCCGTGAATGATGATGATATATATCTATCGATTAATCTATATTGATTTATTGTGTCGACGATTAGGACGAGTTATAAAAAAAATGGTCAGCCCTTTGACCTTACCAAAAAAAGTTGTCGACGTTTTGGACAAGTGAGAAAATTTTGTTAATGACGTGTCGGCCTTTTGACCTGTCGACTACCTTTCCTCTTGACGATTTGGGGTATTCCCCTAAAAATCTATATATGAGATTAAAACAGATCGAGAGCACAGATTACGGAAGACATAGTATAATAGCAGAAATAGGCTGTCCAATCATACATAATCATTCCTGGAAATATACGTACCTGCATGTACTCAATCAACGTAAATATGCTCACACATCTACATATACGCATACATACTTACACATATATAAATAAACAGAACAAATGAATTTAATCGTATAATGGGAAGAAAGTCTAAGCTCCAAGGTGGAAAATTTGGAAGTCTCCAAACTAGAGACACTAGAACAAGCAACATCGTTGAGCAATTATGCACAGCAATCGCCTTTAATTTAAAATTGAGGGTAGAGACAGTAGGAGGAAACAGGGTAGGGTTTGCTATCAGAACGCTCTAACACCTGAGCTTCGGTCAAGAATAAAATTTGAGGTCTAGAAGAAGAGAGGTGATGTTCAACAAAGTGAAAATTGGATTGAAGACCGTGAATGCTTCAGATGTCAATGAAAAAAAACAGACCTTACATCTGTAACAGCCAGCTGCAATTCTGGTGTCATCAACCCCATCATCGTAGGCCAAAATCTCCCAAGTTTTGATGGAGGAAGGATTGGATGAGGGGCTATATTTGGAATCGGTTACCCTAGTATTCTCCGAGGCAGTTGTCGATGACGCCCTATTTTTTATTTATTTTTTTTTAAAAAAGGAAGAGTTGTCTGTAATAGTTTCTATTGTAAGTGAAAGGAGAGCCTACTCCGTGTAGAAGAAGGTGGAGATGAGTGAGAAACGTTGCACACCATTGAGTACCAGGATGAGATTGGAAGTACCTTTAACATACCTCCCATATACTCAAAGGGGGGTAATCTTATCTCCTCGAGAACGCTACTTCCTTCCCCCATATATATATATATATATATATATATATATATATATATATATATATATATATATATATATATATATATATATATATATATATATATATATATATATATATATATATATATATATATATATATATATATATATATATATATATATATATATATATATATATATATATATATATATATATATATATATATATATATATATATATATATATATATATATATATATATATATATATATATATATATATATATATATATATATATATATATATATATATATATATATATATATATATATATATATATATATATATATATATATATATATATATATATATATATATATCACCTCTGGTGGGCAAAGACCAGAGGCCTACTACAATTCCACCAGAGTTAGAGGGAAAAACGGAAGAATGGTCAAATTAAAGGCCGACGTGACCTGAAACACGACGTTTGAAGGTGTGTAAGTCATAGGAAGTTGGAAAAATAGAAGAAAGGAGTGTGTTCCAGACTTTACCGGTAGAGTACATGTAGGACAGAGCATAGCGGTTGAGTCTGGGGTCAGAGAGTTGGACAGAGAAAGGATGAGACTGTGTAGAAAGTCGAGTCGCACGAGCCCTTCTCAGTGGAGGAGGTATGCGACGAGAGAGTTCAGAAGAGCAGTGTCCATTGTAATAGCGATAGTATAGAGAGAGTGACGCAACAATTCGACGGGCAGAAAGAGATGAAGAGAGTTAGTAAGAGCAGGAGAGTTGATGAGACGAAATGCCCTAGACATATAGTTGATAGTTGTTGTTTGAGTGCGGACGTCTGTGTTTAGTTCTCCCTAGTTTTTTTTTTTTTAAGTGCGTGTGTGTTTTTCAAGTTTTAATCGTTTTAAGTTTTTAGTCATTTTGTAGTTTTAATTCTATTTTTGTGCCTAGTTTTTAGTATTTTAAAATTTGTGAAGTGTTTTTGTTTTAGAATTAGTTTTAGTACGTTGGAAAAATTTTAGCCTACTGCAACTTTTGTTTTACTAGTTCCAGTGTCAAGATAAGTTCTAATTATATTTTCATTTTTTTTTTTTTAAACATTTATTAGACAATTTATTTGTTTGTTTATTCGAATATTTATTTAATTATTACTCGTTTATTGTTATTATTATTATTTTTTTTTATTTTTTTACTTTTTTTTTTTTTTTTTTTTTTTTTGTTTTTTTTTTTTTAACACCCCGTTTTAGCCTGTTTACTGTTTGTATATGCACGTTCGTGTGCTTGCGAGTGTACGTAAGTGTGTGTGTGCACGTGATTGTGTGTGTGTGCTGGTGAGTGCCTATCTGCTCTTCGAATGACGAGAATGAGAGGGCGTGTGGATGGTTGCATGTGGGGGCTTTCTATTGACTTTGCCAATGTCCGTGGCCTTCGATCTAATCTCGCATCTGTTGAACACCATCTCACTACCTCTCGTCCTAACCTACTGCTTCTGTCTGAGACCCAGTTGGACAGGGATTCTTTCTCTAGCAATCTTAATGTCTCAAACTACAACTTTTTTCACAATTTCCGACTAAATGGTGGAGTCTGTGCCTATATTAACATTAACACTCCTGTGACACGTCTCGTAAATCTAGAATCTCCTAATTTCGACGTTTTATGGCTTAAAATCTGTCTTCCTACTACTACAATTATCTTATGTTTCTGCTACTGCCCCCCTAATGGAACAGATTTTCCAGTTCTTTTCCAATATCTTACTACTTCTCACGAGACTGTTACTTCTTCTCATCCAAATTCTGAAGTCCTCTATTTAGGGGATTTCAACGTACATCACACTGAATGGTTAGGCTCCTCTCATACTGATACAGGTGGGAAGGAGGCCAAATCATTCAGCATTCTCAACGATCTGGAGCAGTTGATTAGGGAACCCACACACATTCCAGATCGTCCTAACCAATTCTTGAATTACACTTGATTTATGCTTCACCACTACTCCTTCTAGTTATAAATACACCATTTTCCCTCCTATTGGTAACTCTGACCATAATCTTATAGCTCTTAATTATAATGCTTTCTCTCCAACAGCTCCACCATGCCCTGAACGTACTTTCTGGCACTTTAATCGGGCTAATTGGGGGACAATGCACCGCTTCTTTGCTACCTATCATTGGAGTGAATCTTGCTTTATCTCTGGGGATGCTTCTGTCTCTGCTGAAAAGGTAGGGGCAGTGATCCTTGATGGGATGGGCAGATTCATTCCATCTACAACTAAATCTTTTTCTCCACAAAATCCATGGTTCGATGGCAACTGTTCTCTTGTCCTTCGGGAGAGAGACAATGCTTATCGTGCATTGAAAAACTCTCCTTCTCCTATCACTCTTGCTAATTTTCATTCCGCTCGGAATCGTTGAAGGGATGTTCCTCGACGGTCTAAGCGTGCTTTCATAAAAAGGAAGTGCGCTGACCTCCATGGCTCTCTCTACTGATAAAAATTTCTGGCCTCTTGTCAAAAATATCTCTAATAACTTCTGTAAATCTGCCTTTCCTCCTCTTATTCACTCTGATGGATCTATTGCAAATACTCCCTCTGAAAAGGCTAATCTCTTCGGCCTCCTTTTCTCATCTAATTCCACCCTGCTAGATTCTGGCATCCCTCGTCCTACTCCTTCTCTTCTCAGGTGTCCCATGTCCATGCCTGTAATTACTCATGATCGGGTGCATGGGATCCTGAAATCTATGAACGTCAGGAAGGCCAGTAGCCCGGATGGCATTCCCCCTCGTGTTCTGAGGGAGTGTGCTTCCGAGTTTGCGCCTGTCCTCGTTCATTTCTACTCTCTATGCCTTAATACTAATACTTTTCCTCATTGCTGGAAGCGTGCATTTGTTCAACCCATCCCGAAAAAGGGTAGCCGCTCTGATCCTTCTAACTATCGACCTATAGCTCTCACTTGTGTTCTGTCTAAAATTTTTGAAACTCTCCTCAACTCTCATTTCCTGGATCATTTGGAGTCTCATTCTCTTCTCTCTGATCACCAGTATGGCTTTCGACGCTCGAGGTCAACTGGTGACATTCTCTCCTATCTTACTGATCTATGGTCTTCTGCCCTTAGGGACTTCGGGGAGTCTTGTGTGGTGGCGCTTGACATATCCAAGGCTTTTGACAGGGTATGGCATGCGTCGCTGCTATCCAAGCTCCCTTCCTTTGGGTTCCCTCCTTCCCTTTGCTTACTCTTGTCTAGTTTTCTCTCAGATCGTTCCATTTCAGCACTTGTAGATGGAGCGAGCTCTTCCTCCTTTTCTGTCAACTGTGGTGTTCCTCAGGGCTCTGTTTTATCTCCAACCTTATTCTTACTTTTCCTTAAAGATCTTCTCAACTGCACTTCTAACTCTGTTCACTCTTATGCTGATGACTCAACTCTTCATTCTTCTACTCATTTCAAATCTGCTCCCTCTTTTGCCTCTAGAGTTGCTTCTCGTCTTCAACTTTCCAATTCTATTCTTGCTGATCTGGATGGGATTTCCCGGTGGGGACATAGCAACCTTGTGAAATTCAACTCTTTAAAAACTCAACTTCTTCACATCTCCCTCTCAAAAACACCTCCTAACTTTCCTATCTTCTTCGATGGCTCTCCCGTCTCACCTGTAAATAACATTAACATTCTTGGCCTTAACATAAACAATAAACTGTCTTGGAAACTTCATATCACAACGGTTGCTAAAGCGGCCTCTAAAAAGCTGGGAATTCTGTTCAGGTTGCGAGAATTTTTTTCTTCTGAACAGTTACTCCAAATATATAAGGGTCATATTCGCCCTTGTATGGAGTACTGTTCTCACATTTGGGGGGGCTCCGGCTCCTCCTCTCTTCTGGATAGGGTTGAGTCTAAGGCTAAGAGATTAAAAAATTGTCCCCTACTTTCTAACTCTCTTGACCCACTATCTCTGCGACGTGACGTTGGCGCACTATCCCTTTTCTATAGGTACTACAATGGCAGGTGCTCTAGGGAATTGACCTCTCGCATCCCTCCACCGTTGCGTGGTCCTCGTTGCACAACGGGTGCCCTGCTTTCGCACCAGTTTTGAGTGGATGTAGGAAGCCCCAGGCTGGCCCGTTGTGGTGCCTCCTTCTTTCCAGCCACCTCTGTTCTTTGGAACACTCTACCATCATCTGTTTTTCCTCCTGTATTTGATCTTCCTCTCTTCAAGGCTTCCGTCTGTGCCCACCTGAGTGATGTGCGTTAGGTCTGTGTTTGAATGTTTTTTATTTTATGTTGTGTGTGCCCCCTCCTTGAAAAGGGCTATGCCCGTGAGTGGTGGTGCTCTGTAAAAAAAATAAAAGACTCCACATTCTCTAGGAAAGCTGTATGTGTGGAACCACCCCAGATGTGCGAAGCATACTCCATACAGGGGCGAACAACGCCCCTATACAGAGCAAGCAACTGGGGTGGTTGAAGAAATACTGAAGGCGCCTCAGAATACCTAACCTCTTAGAAGCTTGTTTAGAAAGAGAGGTAATGTGATCTTTCCAAGAAAGTTCACGAGAAAAGAAACACCGAGAATATTAAGAACAGATGAAGGTCTGAGTTGAGTGTTTTCGAAGAAGATATCATAGTTGTGTGGAAGATTGTGTCGAGTAGTGAGATGGAGGAATTGAGTTTTGGTGGCATTGGAAACAACCATGTTCTCTCTGCCCCAATTAGAAATACGAGATAGATCAGAGGTCAGGTGCTCCATGGCAACCCTCTATGCATCTAGTAACTGTTGTTGAGAGGGGCTCCTTTCAAATTGAAAAGAGTAATAAAGGGTGGAGTCATCAGCATAGGAGTGGATAGGAGATGAAGTAACAGAAAGAAGGTCATTAATGAAAAGTTGAAAAAGTGCTGGGGATAGGACAGATCCTTGAGGAACACCACTATTAATAGATTTAAAGGAAGAACGGTGACCGTCTACAACTGCTGCTATAGAACGACCGGAAAGGAAATCAGAGAGAAGGTCACAGAGAGAAGGATAGATTCCGAAAGAGGGAAGTTTGGAAATCAAAGCTTTGTGCCAGACTCTATCGAAAGCTTTCGATATGTCTAGCGCAACAGCAAAGGATTCACCGAAATACCGAAGAGCGGAGTCAGAGAGAAGGGAAAGGAGATCACCAGTAGAGCGTTTCTTACGAAAGCCATACTGGCGATCAGATATAAGATTAGAAGAATTGAGATGTTTCCAAATCTTCCTGTTAAGGATAGATTCGAAAACTTCAGAAACAACGGAGGTTAAGGTAATGGGACAATAGTTAGAGGGTTGAGAGGGGTCCCCCTTCTTCGGCACAGGCTGAACGAGCGCACGTTTCCAGCAAGAAGGGAAGGTTGAAGTAGAAAGGCATACTCGTATATATATATATATATATATATATATATATATATATATATATATATATATATATATATATATATATATATATATATATATATATATATATATATATATATATATATATATATATATATATATATATATATATATATATATATATATATATATATATATATATATATATATATATATATATATATATATATATATATATATATATATATATATATATTATTTGGAGCATAAATAAGGAAGGAATTATGCTTACTTTTTCTGGATTGAAATATCTCTACTAATCTAAATTGCTTTTGTTTTGAAAGTACGAAGCTTTGGGAAGGGCCTAAAGTTGGTAGTGGAAAATTTAATAACTTTTTCTTGTTTTCTTTCTTTATCCCGTTAACAATTACAGCCAGAATAGGTAATTAATTATTATTATTATAATTACTATTATTATTATTATTATTATTATTATTATTATTATTATTATTATTATTATTATTATTATTATTATTATTATTATTATTATTATTATTATTATTATTATTATTATTATTATTATTATTATTATTATTATTATTATTATTATTATTATTATTATTATTATTATTATTATTATTATTATTATTATTATTATTATTATTATTATTATTATTATTATTATTATTATTATTATTATTATTATTATTATTATTATTATTATTATTATTATTATTATTATTATTATTATTATTATTATTATTATTATTATTATTATTATTATTATTATTATTATTATTATTATTATTATTATTATTATTATTATTATTATTATTATTATTATTATTATTATTATTATTATTATTATTATTATTATTATTATTATTATTATTATTATTATTATTATTATTATTATTATTATTATTATTATTATTATTATTATTATTATTATTATTATTATTATTATTGTCATTATTATTATTATTATTTTGTTTTTATTAGGAGAAACAGAATAACACTCTCATTTATTTGAATTTAGATAACCAGATTCGCTGTTCAAGTTATATTTCTGAGCTGGGGCATTATCCTCTGTCTTACGTTCTTATATGGAGGAGGAAAAATTCTTAGACTTCTAAAATCATTGCCAAATTCAGCTTTCCAAAATTCAGAACCTTTGAGTGAACATAAAGGTAAGAACAATTTACTGTTAAGAAATGGCAACATGTCAAGTTCGAAAATATTGTAAATTTTTATTTTATTAATTGATACATAGTATTTTCATGTCAAAATCTATACATCTCACAAATATAAGTCTTCTGCTCTTATGAATTATTGGGAGACTTGTGTGGTTACTGCTTTCCAAGCTCTTCTCCTTTGGGTTTCCTTCTTCTCTTTGTTGCTTATGTCTAGCTTTCTTTCTAATCGTTCCATTTCGGCTTTTGTTGATGGAGCAATAGTAGTGTTCCTCAGGGTTCTGTCTTGTCTCCTACTCTATTCTCACTTTTCATTAATGATCTTCTAAGCTGCTCATCTAACCCAATTAATTCATATGACGATGACTCAACACTCCACTCTTTTACTCATTTCAAATTTGCTCCCTCTTTTTCATCTAGAGTTGCCTCTCGTCTTCATCTTTCCGATTCCATTCTTACTGATCTGAATATTATTTCCTAGTGGGAACGTCTAAATCTTGTAAAATTCAACTCTTTAAAAACTCAACTTCGTGAAATTTCCTTTTGAAAGACACCACTTAACTTTTCTGTTTTTTGATGGTTCTCCAGTCTCTCCTGTTGACAGTATTGACATCCTTTATCTTCACATAAACCGAAAAATGTCTTCAAAACCTCACAACACAATGGATTCTAGGGTTTCTTCAATGAAGCTGGGAATCTGATTAGGATGCAAGAATTTTTTATTTCTTTGCAGTTGCTCCAATTATGGAGTACTGCTCTCATATTTGGGTTGATAAGGTTACACGAGTGTTTTAGAAAGGGTTGAGTCAAAGGATAAAATATTTATAAATTCTGCTCATTCTAATTCACTTTACAATTTATCTTTGCGAGGTGATGTTGGTGGCTTGTCTCTTTTCTATGGATGCTACAGCGGCAATTGGTTAAGGGAACTCCGCCTTTACGACTCCATCGAAACACAAGGGATGCATTGTCTGCACATAAATTTTGTGTGGACATAGGTTCTCCAGGCTTGTTCGCTGTGATGCCACCTTCTTTCCATCAACCTGTTTTGTGGAATTCTCTCCCATCTCCTGTGCTTACTATCGAATTTAAACTCAAATTCTTTAAAGTTCACGTTTATGCTTACCTTCGAAACTTTTAGTTAGGTGGGACTTGAAAGTTTTTTTTTATTCTCTCATTGATCTTACACCCTCTCCTTGAATAGTGCTCTGCCCATGAAAGGTGGTGATGTGTATATATATATATATATATATATATATATATATATATATATATATATATATATATATATATATATATATATATATATATATATATATATATATATATATATATATATATATATATATATATATATATATATATATATATATATATATATATATATATATATATATATATATATATATATTATATATATATATATATATATATATATATATATATATATATATATATATATATATATATAAGGGGAGGACGTAACGCAGTCCAAAGCGATGAAAGTACCCCCCACCGGATTTAACACACGGGATGATAGGATGGTCTAAACCATTTCGCTTAACTCCGTTGCCCTTTGGTTTGTTCCTTTTCGCGTTTCATCTTCTCAGAGGATCTCTGGTGTACCCTTGACTCACATTGGAGTGCCTATGCTCCCACAACTATCCTCCTTCTTCACATGTTTCCTACAAATTTACAAGCACTTACCTATTAAATAAATAAAAATTGGCGAAACATAAATCTGCCTCGGAGAATCAAAGAGGGCGAATTCCAAATATAGCCCCTCATCTACTCCTTCCCCCATCGCCACTTGGGAGTTGGTGGCCTCCGGTGATGGCTTTGGCGCCACCAAAACCTTGTTGCCGACTTGGCCTGGAATCTTCTTTTTTCATTAATTACAATTAGCATTGTAACACAATGTTAATTGTAATTAATGAATTAACCTCCACTTTCTTCTTCTAGACTTTATCTCTTGTTCTTAACTGAAACTCAGGTGTCTGGGTGCTATGAGAGCAAACCCTTCTCTGTTTCCTTCTACTGTGTCTATCCTCATTTTCAGATAAAGGTGGATATTACGCATATGTGAGCAATGATGTTGTCTGTTCTCGTGTCTCTAATTTGGAATCATCTGAATTCTCTACTTTACGGCTTAAACTTTCTTACAACTCTACACAACTGAATTCATTTGTTCTGTCTTCTTTTCTCCAAACTCTACAGACTATCCAAAATTCTTCGACTATCTTAACTCTAAAATAGAACACATTCTTTCTTCTCCTTTCTCCGAAATCATCGTTTTAGGTGATTTTAATGTTCACCACCGCCAATGGCTTTCATCTAGTTCTGATGATCCACCTGATGAACTCGCCTACCAATTTTCTATCCAAACAATCTTAAGCAGTTGGTGCATTTCCCTACTCGTATTCCTGATCGTCTTGGTGATGAACCCAACATACTTGATCTTCTCCTAACATCTTATCCTTCTCCTTACACTACTAAACTCTTTCCTCCTCTGGGTTCATCCGATCACCTTCTTATCTCTGCATCTTGTTCTGTCTCTTCAAGTCTTCTGCAAGAATGGCTCCCGCCTTCGGTGAGGAGACGTTTCTGGCATTTCGGTGCCACTAACTGGTTTGACTTGCGGTTGTACTTATCTGATTTCCCATGGAATGATTATTGCTTTCTTGGGAGGGGTCCCTCGGAGTGTGCTGAACGTATTACCGAGGTGATTCACTCTAGCATGGAGGCGTACATTCTATATTCTTTCCCTTCTACTAAACCTTACAAATCTTGATTTAACTCTGCTTGTTCTCGCGCTATCCACCGCAGAGATCTTGCCTTCAGGGATTACTGTCGTCTTCGAACTTGTATTTCATTCAGTAAACGTGCAAAAACTCTTTCTTTTCTCCGTCGCAAATGCAATAATTTTTCTGGCTCCTCTTCTTCTCGCTCTTTCTGGGATTTGGAAATAATGTGAACTTTAACTTTGCTTCTTCCTCTTTCCCTCCTCTAGTATCTTCTGACGGTTCAACTGTCCTTTTGTCTTCCTCTAAAGCTGAACTCTTTGTTCAAACTTTTGCCTTTAATTCAACCTTAGACGATTCCGGAGCCGTTCCTACTCCTTCAACTCCCTCCAACTCATTTATGCGTAAAATTGTAATTTCTTCAGAAAACGTCATTTCTACACTCTCTGAGCTTAACACTAAGAAAGTTTACGGTTCTGATGGTATCCCTTTTGTGGTTCTCAAAACTTGTGCTTCCGAGCTTTCACCCTGCCTTGGTAAATAATTTCGTCTATGTCTTTCTTCTTCAACCTTACCTTCTTGCTGGAAACGTGCGCTCATTCAGGCTGTACCGAAGAAGGGGACCCCTCTCAACCCTCTGACTACCGTCCAATTTCTTTAACCTCCGTTCTTTCTAAAGTTTTCGAATCTATCCTTATATCCTTATCAGGAAAATTTGGATACATCTCAATTCTTTTAATCTTATCTCTGATCGCCAGTATGGCTTTCGTAAGAAACGCTCTACTGGTGATCTCTTTCCTCCTCTCTGACTCTTGGTTCTCTGCTGTTCGGCATTTCAGTGAATCTTTTGCTGTCGCGCTGGACATATCGATAGAGTCTGGCACAAAGCTTTGATTTCCAAACTTCCCTCTTTCGGAATCTATTCTTCTCTCTGTGGCCATTCTCTCTAATTTACTTTCTGGTTGTTCTATAGCAGCTGTTGTAGACGGAAACCGTTCATCCCATAAATCTATTAATAGTGGTGTTCCTCAAGGATCTGTTCTATCACTAACACTTTTTCTGCTTTTCATTAAATGACCTTCTCTCTTTTACTTCATCTATCCACTCCTATGCCGATGATTCCATCCTTCATTACACTTTTCATTTTGAAAGGGCCCCTCCCAACAACATTTAATTGAAGCAAGGAAGTTGGCTTTGGAGCAACTATCATCTGATCTATCTTTCATTTCAAATTGGGGCAGAGAAAATATGATAGTTTTCAAAACCTTAAAAACTCATTTCCTCCATCTCTCTAGTCGGCTCAATCTTTCACACAACTATGATATCTTCTTCGTAAACACACAACTCAAGCATTCCTCTCTCTTTAATATTCTCGGTGTTTGTTTTTCTCGTTATTCTTTTTGAAAATATCACATTATTTCTCTTTCTAAGAGTTTATGTGTTCTGTGAAGCCTTCAGAATTTCTTCGAGGGGCGGCATCCGAAAATAGCCTTTCATTCACAATTTCCCATGTCACTACTTGGAAGTTGGTGACCACCAGTGATGGGGTTGTCGCCAAAAAAGAATCTGCAGCCCGATTTTCCTGATGTATGGTGTGTTTTAACACGTTAACTGCCATGCGGGCCGCTTGCGGCCCGCACCTCTTCAAAAAAAAATTTCATCCGATTCTCCTGAAAATTTCAATATAGATAGCTTTTTTCCCGATGAAAAAACTCCATTCCTAACGATTTTGCGAGGGAGTTAAAGTTTAGAAGTTATTTCGGAAATTTTAGGAATGTTCAAATCTACGGTGAGGCCACATAAAAAATTTTTTTGGTCTGAAATTTGGAGTGTGTGTTCCTAAATCTATTGGCTACAAAATTTTCTGATAGACTTTTGCTCTCAGAAGTATAGAAAAATTGTTATTTGCCCAATACTGACCAACTATCGAAAGTCAAAAATTGTTAAAAAAAAAAATTTACAACTTTTTTTAAAAAAATATTTAAAAAAAAAAACTACAAAAACTACATTTTTCATTTTTGGTAGTTTTATAGATAAATGATGGGGCTACAATATCTTTTCTATATATTATTCGATTTAACTTGTCTTTTTTGAGATATAGCTCTTCAAATAAGGTCCATTTTTGTGCCAATTTTCAAAAATTTTAAACGTTTGAGAGACTATATCTTTCTTCAAACAAATATTATTTTATAATGTTATAAACGTAAGTTATAGACCTATCCCTCTTCTAAACAATATTATAAAATAAAAAAAATTTTTTTTTTTTTTTTTAAATAATTTTTTTCTCCGGAAGGTATGATTTTTTTCAAAAAAAAAAGTGCCTATAACTTTTTTTCTAGACGTGATATCAAAAATCTCTTTATACAGCATCCATATATTGGGGCTAAGATTGTTCAGTTAAAATTTCAGCTCATGTGGACCAGTGGTTTGACCCCGCTTTTCAAATTTTTTTTAACTTTTGACCCCAAATAACTTCTAAACGGTTAATCACTCGTAAAAACGTTAGAAATGGACCATTTTCGCCGGGAAAAAAGCTATATATACTGAAAATTTCAGCTCAATCGGTCAAAAAATAAAAAAAATTTCAAAAACGGGCTCAGCCCCATTTTCCGGCAGTCAACGTGTTAAATAAATTTTCGTAACATTAGCTGTCTTTAATCCAATTTCAACTTTGTTGAACATCAACTCTCTTCTTCTAGACCTCACCGAAACTCAGGTGCTTGAGCTTTCTGACATCAAACTCTACTCTTTCTCTCTTCATACTGTCTTCATTCTCAATTTACAGAGGAGGCGGTTGTTGTGCGTACGTGTTAAGCTATGTTGTTTGTTCTCGTGTCTCTAATTTGGAGACTTCCAAATTTTCCCCCGTGTGACTTTAGCTCTCTTGCCATTCTGCGACTAAATTCATTTGTTTGTTTATTTATCTCTTAATTCTACTGTCTATCCTAAATTCTTCGGTTATCTATACTCCAAAATAGAACTCATTCTCCCTTCTTCTCCTTTATCTAAAATCATCATTTTAGGTGATTTCATTGTTCACGGGTGGCTTGCTTCTATCTCACATAATACAGCAGGTGAACGTACCTTCCATTTCGCTATCCGAAACGATCTTGAGCAGTTGGTGCAGCTCCTTACACGCATCTCATAGTCTTGGAGATGAATTCAACTTTCTAGACCTTTTTCTAACTTCTAATCCTTCTCCTTACACTGTCAAACTCTATCCACCTCTGGGTTTCTCCAGTTACCTTCTTATATCTGTATCCTTTTCTATTTTTTCAAGTCTTCCGCAAGAAAAATCCCTACTAGTGAGAGGAAACGTTTGTGAAATCTCGATGCCTCAAGCGTTTAGAACTTGCGGTCGTACTTCTTTGATTTTCCATGAAATGATTAATGCTTCCGTGGTTGGAGTCCCTCAGAGTGTGCAGAACGCATTACTGAGGTGATTTTCTCTGGTATGGAGGCGTACTTTCCATATTCTTTCCATTCTACTAGACGTAATTATTCTTGGTTTAACTCTGCATGTTCTAATGCTATCCTGGGTAGGGATGCTGCCTTTAGAGATTAAAATTATCTTCAAGCTCCAGAAACTCACGCAACTTGTCTTTCATCCCGGAATTGTGGAAAATCTATCCTTCGAAACATTAAAATTCTTTTCTCCGTAGAAAATAAACAATCTCTCTGGTTCTTCTTCATCAAGCACTTTCTGTAATTTGGCAAAAACTATTAACACTAACTTAGCTTCTTCTATTTCCCTCCTCTGCTATCATCAGACGGTACAACTGCTATTTTACCTTTATCTGAACTCTTCGCCCAAACTTTTGTTGATTCCGGAGTTATTCATACTCCTTTAACTCATTTATGCCTAAGATTGTAATTTCTTCTAAAGATGTCATTCATGCTCTATCTTAGCTTAGCACTAAGAAGGCGTACGGTCCTGGTGGTATCCCTTCTGTGGTTCTCAAAATTTGTGCTTCCGAGCTTGCACCCAGCCTAGGTGAACTATTTCGTCTTTGTCTTCTTACTTCAACTTTCTCTTCTTGCTAAAAAAAAGTGCGCTCATTCAGCCTGTGCCGAAAAAAGGGGAACCCTTTCAACCCTCCAAATACCGTCCCATTTCTTTCTGTTCTTTCCAAAGTTTTCGAAGCTATACTTAACAGGAAAATTTTGAAACCTCTCAATTCTTCAAATCTTATCTTTGATCGCCAGTATGGCTTTCGTAAGAAACGCTCTCCTTTCCCTTCTATCTAACTATTGGTCTTGCGCATTTTGGTGAATCTTTTGCTGTCACACTGGACATATCACAGGCCTTCGATAGAGTCTGGCACAAAGCTTTGATTTCTAAACATCCATCTTTCGAAATCTATCCTCCTCTCTTTAGTTTTTTCTCTGATATTCCTTCCGATCGTTCTATAGCTGCTTTTTTTTATACGGCCACCTTTCATCTTTTAAATCTATTAAGAAATGTGTTTCTCAGGGTGGTTTCTGTCCTATTCTCAACACTTTTTCTACTTTTCATTCATGACTTTATCTCTATTACTTCACCTATTCACTCCCTTGCTGATGACTTCACCCTTCATTACACCTTTCAGTTCGAAAGACGCCCCTCCCAGCAACTGTTAATTGATGCTAGAATGGTGGCCTTGGATTAACTGATTCTTAATCTTTCTCGTATTTCAAATTGTGGTAGGGAAAACATGAACGTTTTCAGTGTCGCGAAATCTCAGTTCCTCCATCGCTCTAGTCGACACAACCTTCCACAACTGTAAAATCTTCTTCAAAAATACACAACTCAAGCCTTCATCTCTCCTTAATTTTCTCGGTGTTTCTCTCTCTCTCTCTTGATTTTTTTTCGAAGAATCACATTACTTCTCTTTCCAAACAGGCTTCTAAGAGGTTGGGTGTTATGAGGCGCCTTCCTGATTTTTTTTACGCCACCTCAGTTGCTTTCTCTTTATAAGGTTTTTGTTTGCCCCTATATGGAGTACGCTTACACATCTGACGTAGTTCCACTTATTCAGCTCTAATTATCAAGGTGGAATCTAGAGCTTCTCGTCTTATCAACTCTTCTTCTCTCACAAATTCTCATCAATCTCTTTCTGCCCGTCGAACTGTTGCTTCACTCTCTCTATACTTTCTCAGTTACAATGAACACTTTTCCTAACTTCTAATCCTTTAACTTATTCTGTTAAACTCTTTCCTCCTTTGGGTTCATCCGATCACCTTCTTATCTCTGTATCATGTTCTGTCTCTTCAAGTCTTCCCCAGGAACGCCACTGCCTTCGGCGAGGAGACGTTTCTGGAATCACGGTGCCACTAACTGGTCTGACTTGCGGTTGTACTTTTCTGATTTCCCTTGGAATGATTACTGCTTCCGTGGGAGGGTTCCCTTTGGATGTGCAGAGCATATAATCGAAGTGACTCTCTCTGGCATTGAGGCGTATATTCCATATTTTTTCCTTTACCTAATAAACCTTTGTTTAACTATGCTTGTTCTCGTGCTATCCGCCACAGGGATGCTGCCTTCAGGGATTGCTATCATCTTCAAACTCCAGAACCTCCCTCAACTTATATTTCATTCGGGAATCGTGCAATCGGGAATCTATTCTTCGTGACATTAAAAACTTATTTCTAAGTAGAAAATGCAATAATTATTCTGGTTCTCCTTCACGCCCTTTCTGGCTTTTGCAAAAATGTCAACTCTAACTTTGCTTCTTCCTCTTTTTCAACATTAGTATCTTCCGACTGTACAACTGCCGTTTTATCTTTCTCTAAAGTTGAACTCTTCGCTCAAACTTTTGTCTCTAATTCAACTTAAAGCGATTCCGGAGCTGTTCCTACTCCTTCAACTCCCTCCAACTCATTTATGCCTAAAATTAAAATTTCTTCTAAGGACATTATTTCTGCTCTCTCTGAGCTTGACACTAAGAAGGTTTCCCGTCCTGGTAGTATTCCTTCTGTGATTCTCAAAACTTGCGCTTCCAAGCTTGCCCCTTGTCTTGGGAAACTATTTCGTCTATGCCTTTCTACTTGAACCTTCCCTTCTTGTTGGAAACGTGTGCTCATTCAGCCTGTGCTGAAGAAGATTGACCCATCTCAACCCTCTAACTACCGTCCAATTTCTTTATCCTCCGTTCTTTCTTAAGTTTTCGAATCTATCCTTAATAGGAAGATTTGGAAACATCTTAATTCTTCTAATCTTCTCTCTGATCGCCAGTATGGTTTTGTAAGAAACACTCTGCTGGTGATTTTCGTTCCCTTCTGTCTGACTTTTGGTGTTTCGCTCTTCGGCATTTCGATGAATCTTTTGCTGTTGTGCTAGACATATCGAAAACTTTCGGCAGAGTCTGGCACAAAGCTTTGATATCCAAACTTCCCTCTTTCTGTATCTATCCTTCTGTATGATTTTCTTTCTGGTCAGTCTATAGCAGTTTTTGTAGTCGGCCACCGTTCTTCTTTTAAATCTATTAATAATGGTGTTCCTCAAGGTTCTGTCCTATCCCCAACAATTTTTCTGTTTTTCATTAATAACCTTTTATCTGTTACTTCATCTCCTATCCACTCCAATACCAATAACTCCACCCTGCATTATTCCATTCAATTAGAAAGGTGCCCCTTTCAACAGCAATTAATAGATCCAAGGAGGGTAGTCTTGGAGCAACTGCTGATCTTTCCCGTATTTCAAATTGGGGCAGAGAAAACATGGTCGTTTTCAATCCCTCAAAAACTCATTCTCCACCTTTCTACTAGACACAATCTTCCACACAACTATGATATCTTCTTCGAAACCCACAGCTCAATCAATCATCTCTCCTTAATGTTCTCGGTGTTTCTTTTTCTCGTGATCTTTCTTGAAAAGATCACATTATTTCTCTCACTAAACAAGCTTCTAAGAGTTTAGGTGTTCTGAGGCGCCTTCAAAATTTCTTCACTCCACCCCAGTTGTTTACTCTGTATAGGGGCTTTGTTCGTCCATGAATGGAGTATGCGTCACATATGGGGTTATTCCACTCATACAGCTTTCCTTGAGAAGGTGGAGTCTTGGGCTCTTCGTCTTGTTAACTCATTTGCTCTCACTAATTCTCTCCAGTCTCTTTCTTCCCGTCAAGCTGTTGAGTCACTCTCTTCTATCGCTATTACAATGAACACTGCTCTTCTGAACTCTCCTGTCGCATACCTCCTGCACTGAAAAACGCTCGTGCGACAGGACTTTCTACACAATTTCCTTTCTGAGTCCAACTCTCTAACCCCATACTTAACAGCTATGCTCAATCTTACATGTATTCTACTTTTAAAGTCTGGAACACACTCCCTTTATCTTTTTTCCATCTTCCTAAGACTTACACACCTTTAAACGCCGTGTATCGGGATATGTTGGTCTTTTAAATTGACCCGGTTTCTGGATTGTCCCTAACTCTGGAGGTAACTTGGTAGACCTTTAACCTTTGCCCACCAGAGGTAATATAAGTAAATATATATATATATATATATATATTATATATATATATATATATATATATATATATATATATATATATATATATATATATATATATATACTCAACAGCAACTAATTAACGCTAGGAGAGTGACCCTGGAGTAGTCAACCTCTGGTCTTTCTCGCAGAGAGTAGAGAAAACATGGGAATTTTTAATCACCAAAACTCTGATCTTCAATCTTTCTACTCGATTCAACATTCAATGAAATTCTGACATCGCCATTCAAACTTTCATCTATCCTTAAATTTTTTCGCTATTTCTTTTTCTCGTAATTTTCTTTGAAGGACTACAATTCTTCTTTATGAAAACAAGTTTCTATGATGTTTAAAGTACTGGTGCTCTTTCGAAATTTGTTTACTTTTCACAGGCGTCTTGTTTTCACTGCATGGAGTAAGTTTCACACATCAAGGATGGTCCCACTCATGATGCTCTTGAAAAGATAAAGTCTAAGTCTTTTCTTCTTATCAGTTCTTTTATACTAATTCTCTCCAATTAGTGTGAGGCGTACTCCATACAGAGATGAACTACAAACCTATACAGAGCAAGTAACTGTGGTGGCGTAAACCTCTTAGAAGCTTGTTTAGAGAGAGAAACAATATGATCTTTCCAAGAAAGGTCACGAGAAAAAGAAACACCAAGAATATTGAGGACAGATGAAGGTTTGAGTTGAGTGTTTTCGAAGAAGATATCATAGTTGTGTGTAAGATTGGGTCGAGTAGGAAGATTTAGGAATTGAGTTTTTGAGGAATTGAAAACGACCATGTTTTCTCTTCCCCAATTTGAAATACCAGAAAGATCAGAGGACAGTTCCTCCAAGGCCATCCTTCTTGAATCTATCAACTGCTGTTGGGAGGGACGTCTTTCAAATTGAAAATAGTAATGAAGGGTGGAGTCATTGGCATAGGAGTGTATAGGAGACTAAGTAATAGAGGGGTCATTGATGAAAATTAGAAAAAGAGTTGGAGATAGGAAATATCCTTGAGGAACAACACTACTAATAGATTTATAGGAAGAACGGTGGCCGTCTACAACAGCTGCTATATAACGACCAGAAAGGAAATTAGAGAGAAGGTCACAGAGAGAAGGATAGATTGCGAAAGAGGGAAGTTTGGAAATCAAAACTTTGTGCCAGACTCTATCGAAAGCTTTCGGTATGTTTAGCGCCACAGTGAAAGACTCACCGAAACTCCGAAGAGCTGAGGACCAAGAGTCAGAAAGTAGGGAAAGAAGATCACCAGTAGAACGTTCTTTACGAAAGCCAAACTGGCTATCAGAGATAAGATTGGAAGAATTGAGATGTTTTCAAATCTTCCTGTTGAGGATAGATTCGAAAACTTTAGAAAGAACGGAGGTTAAAGAAATGGGACGATAGTTAGAGGGCTGAGAGGGGTCCCCCTTCTTCGGCACAGCAAGAATGAGCGCACGTTTCCAGCAAGAAGGGAAGGTCGAAGTAGAAAAGCAAAGGCGAAATAGTTTACCACAAGAACACAAGTTTTGAGAACCACAGGAGGAATATCATCAGGACCGTACGCCTTCTTAGTATTAAGCTCAGAGAGAGCAGAAATAACGTCTTTAGAAGAAATTCTAATTTTAGGCATAAATGAGTTGGAGGGAGATGGAGGAGGAGGAATAGCTCCGGAATCGTCTAAGGTAGAATTAGAGGCAAAAGTTTGAGCGAAGAGTTCAGCTTTAGAAGAAAGTAAAGCAGCAGTTGTGCCGTCGGAAGATACTAAAGGAGGGAAAGAGGAAGAAGCAAAGTTAGTATTGACATTTTTTGCAAAATGTCAGAAAGGGCGTGAAGAAGAGGAACCAGAAAGATTATTGCATTTTTTACGGAGAAAAGAGTTTTTGGTGTTGCGAAGTATAGATTTTGCACGATTCCGGAATGAAATATAAGTTGCATGAGTTTCAGGAGTTTGAAGACGACGGTAATCCCTGAAGGCAGCATCCCTGCGGCGGATAGCATGAGGACAAGTAGAGTTAAACCAAGGTTTGTTGGGTTTAGTAGAAGGGAAAGAAAATGGAATATACGCCTCCATGTCAGAGAGAATCACCTCAGTAATGCGTTCTGCACACTTCGAAGGACCCCTCCCACGGAAGCAGTAATCATTCCATGGCAAATCAAAGAAGTACGACCGCAAGTCCGACCAGTAGAGGTAGAAGGGGGTCTTTCCTGCGGAAGACTTGAAGAGATAGAAGAGGATACGGAGATAAAAAGGTGATCGGAGGAACCCAAAGGAGGAAAGAGTTTAACAGTATAAGGAGAAAGATTTGAAGTTAGAAAAAGGTCTAGAATGTTGTGTTCATCTCCAAGACGATCAGAGATAAGAGTAGGGAGCTGCACCAACGGCTCAAGGTCATTTTGGATAGCGAAATGGAAGGCACGTTCACCAGCTGTATCATGAGAACTAGAAGAAAGCCATTGGCGGTGGTGAACATTGAAATCACCTAATATGATGATTTCAGAGAAATGAGAAGAAGAGAGAATGTGCTCTATTTTGGAGTTTAAATAGTCGAAGAATTTAGGATAGTTTGTAGAATTAGGAGATAAATAAACAGAACAAATGAATTTAGTCGTAGAATGGCAAGAGAGCCGAAGCCACAAGGTGGAAAATTCAGAAGACTCCAAATTAGAGACACGAAAACAAACGACATCGTTGCGCACGCATGCACAACAACCGCCTTTGGCTGAAAATTGAGTATAGAGACAGTAGGAGGAAACAGAATAGGGTTTGCTGTCGGAACGCTCACACACATATATATATATATATATATATATATATATATATATATATATATATATATATATATATATATATATATATATATATATATATATATATATATATATATATATATATATATATATATATATATATATATATATATATATATATATATATATATATATATATATATATATATATATATATATATATATATATATATATATATATATATATATATATATATATATATATATATATATATATATATATATTCCTTACAGAGATGAAATTTATGAAAATAGTTCCCCATTTTAATTTATTCGAAAAGTTACAAGCTGAAAAAGGTATTAACGAGTATCTCACTAATATCTTCAGAAACACCCTTCATTTTTCTACTTAGAAAAGTGAATTAATAGAAATTTTCTTATAATTGAAATTACATTCCCGCAATGCCAGTTCATTCTTATAAATTATAACTCCTTTTCAATTTAAAGCTTCTTCAGACATAAGGAATCTCACCCAATGCTTTTCAGTTCCTCATTAATTTATTTATTTAAATGTGCCAGCTGTAATGCGGCGTATGTATGCCAAACTGGAAATTAAGCTTCAACAGTATAATCTTTTCTATTCTGTTTCAAAATTTTATAAATAAAATGCTAGTTAACATTTGCTGCCATTCAAATTTGTTGCCCCTCAAAATTTGCCGCTTTCTTCCCGGGCCCATGTCTAAAATACGGTTATATATATATATATATATATATATATATATATATATATATATATATAATATATATATATATATATATATATATATATATATATATATATATATATATATATATATAATATATATTATGTCTCCTCTGGTGGGCAAAGGCCAAAGGCCTACCATAATCCACCAGAGTTGGGGAGCATTCTAAAACGGGTCGCTAATGGCCGACGTGACCCGATTCACGGCGATTAAAAGTGTGCAAGTCAAAGGAAGTTAGGAAAAAAGCTAAAGGGAGTGTGTTCCAGACTTTAACAGTAGAGTACATGTAAGAATGAGCATAGCGGTTAAGTCTGGGGTCGGAGAGTTGGACATAGAAAGGATGAGACTGTGCAGAAAGTCGTGTCACACGAGCCCTTCTCAATGGAGGAGGTTCAGAAGAGCAATGTCCGTTGTAATAGCGATAGTATAGAGAGAGTGACGCAACAATTCGACGGAAAGAAAGAGATTGGAGAGAGTTAGTAAGAGCGGGAGAGTTCATAAGACGAAAAGCCCTAGACTCCACCTTTTCAAAAAGAGCTGTATGTGTGGAACCACGCCAGATATGCGAAGCGTACTCCATACAGGGGCGAACAACACCCCTATACAGAGCAAGCAACTGGGTTGGCGTGAAGTAACTCTGAAGGCGCCTCAGAACACCCAACCTCTTAGAAGCTTGTTTAGAGAGAGAAATAATGTGATCTTTCGAAGAAAGATCACGAGAAAAAGAAACACCGAGAATATTAAGAACAGATGAAGGTTTGAGTTGTGTGTTTTCGAAGAAGATATCATAGCTCTGTGGAAGATTGTGTCGAGTAGGGAGATGGAGGAAGTGAGTTCTTGAGGCATTGAAAACAACCATGTTTCTCTGCCCCAATTGGAAATATGTGAAAGATCAGAGGATAGTTGCTCCAAGGCTACCCTTTTCGAGTCTAATAACTGTTGTTAGGATGGACGTCTTTCAAATTGAAAGGAGTAATGAAGTGTGGAGTCATCAGCATAGGAGTGGATAAGAGATGAAGTAATAGAGAGAAATCATTGATGAAAATTTCAAAAAGAGATTCACCGAAATGCCGAAGAGAGGAGGACCAAGAGTCAGAGAGAAGGGAAAGGAGGTCACCAGTAGAGCGTTTCTTACGAAAGCCATACTGGCGATCAGAATAAGATTAGAAGAATTGAGATGTTTCCAAATCTTCCTGTTAAGGATAGATTCAAAACTTTAGAAAGAACGGAGGTTAAAGAAATGGGACGATAGTTAGAGGGCTGAGAGGGGTCCCCCTTCTTCGGCACAGGCTGAATGAGCAACACGTTTCCAGCAAGAAGGGAAGGTTGAAGTAGAAAGACATAGACGAAAAAGTTTACCAAGACAGGGTGCAAGCTCGGAAGCACAAGTTTTGAGGACCACAGGAAGGATATCGTCAGGACAGTACGCCTTCTTAGTGTTAAGCTCAGAGAGAGCAGAAATGACGTCTTTAGAAGAAATTATAATTCTAGGCATAAATGAGTTGGAGGGGGTTGAAGGAAAAGGAACAGCTCCGGAATCGTCTAAGGTTGAATTAGAAGCAAAAGTTTGAGCGAAGAGTTCAGCTTTAGAAGAAGGCAAAACGGCAGTTGTACCGTTAGAAGATACTAGAGGAGGGAAAGAGGAAGAAGCAAAGTTAGAGTTGACATTTTTTGCAAAATGCCAGAAAGGGCGTGAGGAAGTAGAACCAGAAAGATTGTTGCATTTTCTACGGAGAAAGGAGTCTTTAGTGTTAGGAAGGATAGATTTTGCACTATTCCGGGATGAAATATAAGTTGCATGAGTTTCAGGTGTTTGAAGACGACGGTAATCCCTGAAGGCAGCATCCCTGTGGCGGATAGCACGAGAACAAGCAGAGTTAAACCAATAGTTGTTGGGTTTAGTAGAAGGGAAAGAATATGGATTATAATATATATATATATATATATATATATATATATATATATATATATATATATATATATATATATATATATATATATATATATATATATATATATATATATATATATATATATATATATATATATATATATATATATATATATATATATATATATATATATATATATATATATATATATATATATATATATATATATATATATATATATATATATATATATATATATATATATATATATATATAGATATATATATATATATATATATATATATATATATATATATATATATATATATATATATATATATATATATATATATATATATATATATATATATATATATATATATATATATATATATATATATATATATATATATATATATATATATATATATATATATATATATATATATATATATATATATATATATATATATATATATATATATATATATATATATATATATATATATATATATATATATATATATATATATATATATATATATATATATATATATATATATATATATATATATATATATATATATATATATATATATATATATATATATATATATATATATATATATATATATATATATATATATATATATATATATATATATATATATATATATATATATATATATATATATATATATATATATATATATATATATATATATATATATATATATATATATATATATATATATATATATATATATATATATATATATATATATTATACACTATACCATATCCCGCATGATGCAGGATGGCGTCGACTTCAGGAAAATTTCTGCAGTCGTACATAGGAAGACAAAAAAAATGGTTAAAAGGAATCCCAGACCCTAGAACCATGCAAAGAGCTATTCTTTATGATCCAGCCTTGTCGCCCAATCCAAACTCGTGTTTTTAAAATTTGTATTCTTTCTAACGTTGAAATTAAACTTAAGCCGAAAGTATGTTAATTGAGAGTTTTGTTGCTTCTCCAGAAAATTTTGAAAACAATTTAATTGCGATTCTTTTAATTTTGTTTTGGAAAATATTTTTAAAAAATTATATTTTAAAAATAAATGTTATTATTTTTAAGTTGGAATTTTCTTTTCTATGCAGTTCTATAACGTTCTCTGAACAATCTATCCAATTTTTAGAATAGATTGTGAAAGCTTCTCATGTCTTCTCTTCTTTTCTTTTCTCTTCTTTTTCTCTTCTGTCCTGTGGTTCTTTTCTCTTCTGTTCTGTTCTGTTCTGTTCTCTTCTCTTCTCTACTCTTCTCTTCTCTTCCATCTGATTCTTCTACTTTTCTTTTCCCATCTGGTTTTAGCACCTACATTCCCGACGACGGCCAGATTATATATATATATATATATATATATATATATATATATATATATATATATATATATATATATATATATATATATATATATATATATATATATATATATATATATAGTTCGTTGAAAGGCACCAAATTTGGAATTGTACAGGAGGAAGATTTTGTCACTGTTAACCCACGTACACACTGCTTGTCACTATTAAGCTGGCGTATATTATTTATTGTTTATTTGCTTGATAAGACCGCGACAACTTAGGCCTCAAGTTTGTAAGAAAAGAAACAAGCTCACGTTTCACAAAATGTTTACTTTTAAACACACTTATTTCGTATGCACAAGATATGAGTACAAAAATTGAAATTAAATAGTTCGTACAAGCAATTATGGCAAGCCTATCGAATGGGGAAATTTTTATACAAAGTTTTTCAGAGAGTATCAGAACGTTCGTGCAACAGACCACGGAAGAAAAGAATCTGACTCAACGCTGCTCCACAACTCGTAGCTGTTATTTACGCGCTCATCCAGATGGCGTTTGGTGGCGCCGTGTTTAAAATTGCGCAAATTTTTGATTCTAATTTCCCCTACATCACTACCCAGGGTCAGACTGGAAGTCACAAGCTCTTAATCCACCGGGAAACATATTTGATAGTAGGTTGGGGATAAAAAGTGACGGTTTTACCTGAGCGAAGCGACATAGGAGAGCAAGTGGGAGCATAGGAAGAAGTAGGAGTGGCTGGAAGAGAGGAAGAAGGGATATGGGAAGTTGGTGAAGAAGCAGAAGGAGGCAGTGCAGGAGTGGAATGTGAAGGAGAAGGAACAGGAAAAGGTGTAAGTAACGAAGGTGTAGGAGTAGAAGTAAGAGGAAGGCGTTGCTGCAAGGTGGGAGGTGAAGGGGCAAAAGGAGGAGAAGGAAGAGAAATAGAGTGATCGGTAGAAGGAAGCTTTGCAGGTTTCAAACGGTCGATCGAAACACCACTTCGTGTTTTCCAGAAGGGTTGAGAAGAGTAAAGCATTTCGGAGATCGAGAAAGCACCTTGAAAGGACCTTGATAAGGTGCCTCAAGAGGCTTCCTGATCCTGTCAACGCGAAGATAAACGTGGGAGCAAGTAAAAAGATCACGAGTAGTGTAAGGAGTGAAAGAAGTGTGATGTAAAGGAGGTGGAATGCGATAATCGATCTCTTTCATACGTGAAACAAATTGCTCAATAAAGTCTGAACCAGAAGAAACAGTAGAAGGAGGCACAGAGAGAAGACCGTGAGGAAACAAAGGTGCCTTACCAGTGACGAGAAGAAAAGGAGAAATGCCGAAAGAGTCTGGCATGGAGCGTAGAGCTAAAAGAACTAAGGGAAGGGACAATAGCCAGTTCCCACCACGAGCTTTTAAAGAAGCTTTGAGGACGCGGTGGACCCTTTCTATCTTCCCATTGGTCTGAGGATGATAAGAGGAGATACGGAGACGATGAAAACCTACCATAGAAGAGAGTTCAGAGAAAAGTTCAGATTCAAATTGTGTACTACGGTCTGTGATAACATAAAGAGGCAAACCAAAACCAGTAAAATCCACCCATGAAAGAAAGCTAACGCGATAGCCTTAGTACTAACATCTGAAAGCGGAATTGCTTCGACCCAGTTAGTACT
This sequence comes from Armadillidium nasatum, assembly GCA_009176605.1. Taxonomy (NCBI): domain Eukaryota; kingdom Metazoa; phylum Arthropoda; class Malacostraca; order Isopoda; family Armadillidiidae; genus Armadillidium; species Armadillidium nasatum. The sequence continues at coordinate 14,279 of SEYY01001430.1, read as the reverse complement.
ACGGTCTATACACGTTAAAAGGTAGGAATAGGTAAAGAACGCATGTGCAGAAGGGGGAACAGTAGCTGAAAGAGATCCAACTACGTCAATTTGCACGGTTTCAAACCTGCCACAAGGGAGATCTAAAGGCAAAATTGGGCTTTTAGTGTGGCGATGAGTCTTGGTAACTTGACAATGGTTGACACTCCCTGGCCCAAGTCCGGACGTCCTTGTCAATAACAGGCCAAAAATAGCGAGATTTGACAATGCGAACGGAGGACTTGACCCCAGGGTGAGAAAGGTCATATAAGGAAGAGAAAATAGAACCACGTAAAGGTTGTGGAACAAAAGGACGAGGATACACAGAAGAAGTGTCGGAAAGAATGGATGTGTGAGGTGAGAGTGAAAAAGAAGTTGGACGATCTTGGAAAGATGAGGTTTCGGGATCATTCTCCTGGACTCGTGCGATACCAGAGAGGTCAGCGGCGTCTAACATGACTACATTCACAAACGAAGGAGCGCTGGGGGTAGGAGGAAAAGGTGAAGAAACTGGTTCATCAAAGATCCGAGAACAGGCATCAGCGACGAGATTCTCGGAACCGGTGATGTATTCTACCGAAGAGATGTACTCGAGAATCACTGAAAGGTGTCTCTGTTGACTGTCTAAGTTAGCCTCGCGACTACTACGTAGAGCGTGAACCAACGGCTTGTGGTCTGAAAATAAGATCACTTGTCGTCCCTCGAGAAAATCCTTGAAGTGCAGAGCAGAGAGATAGGCAGCCAAGAGTTCTCTGTCGAAGGTGGAATAGCGACGTTGAACGTCGGAGAACTTCTTGGAGTAAACGTCAACCGGTATTGGCACTCCCTCTACCACCTGGTGTAAGGAAGAGCCCGCGGCAACCTTACTGGCGTCTGTAACCAGATGGAGAACTGTGGACGATGTGTACATATAAGGTAAGACGGCAGAGGCAGCGATGGCATTCTTCATGTCTGTAAAAGGCTTGAAGAGCGTCCGGAGGCCATGAAAGGGATTTGGACTTTTGGTTGCGACGAATAAAGTCGGTTAAAGGGCACATTATAGTCGCAAAGTTAGGAACAAGACGGACGGTAAGAAGTTGAGTAAGCCAATGAAACGGCGGAGAGAATGAGAATCCTGAGGGAGGGGAAATCAGCGATCTCGCTCTTCCTACCTTCAGGAATTCCCAAACCCGAAGAAGAAATGTGAAAAGCCTAAATAATCGAGGGAGGGTTGAAAGAAAGAACACTTAGAAAAAGAAAGACGAAGGTTATGGGAGTTCAAAATAGAGAAAACCTTATGCAGGAGTTGAGTATGTTCTTCCTCGGAAGAAGAGTAAAGAAGAATGTCGTCTAAATAGACGAAGACGCCAGGGATATCCCAAAAAAGGGAATCCATGAAGCGCTGAAAGGTAGACGCCGAACCTCTCAAGCCAAAAGGCAAAGTTAGAAATTCGAAGGAACCGAACATGGTCACACAAGCAGTCTTCTCGACGTCATCCGGATGTATGAGGATCAGGTGGTATGCCCTCTTCAAGTCGAGCTTCGAGAAGACCGTGGAGACATGAAGGGAAGCTGAAAGGTTGGAGATAATCGGGAGAGGGTACTTATCATCTTTGGAGATGGCATTTAGGGCTCGGAAATCTGTACACGGCAGGTAAGTATTGTCCTTCTTCTTGACCAAATGGAGGGGTGACGACCAAGGGCTCTTCGAAGGTCGTATGATGCCAGTCGCAAGTAGATCAGCAAATCCCTTTTTGGCGGCTTTCAATTTGTCTGGAGGAAGTCTGCGAGCCTTCGCGAAAACAGGAGGAGCGTCTCCTGTTTCTATGCAGTGGTAAACCACCAGCCTAGAAGGGGAGCGCAGTCAGAAATATGGAGAGGAGCCAAAAGAGAAGGGAAAGAATCAAAGAGAGATTGGACAACAGGATGGACGTCAGTAGAGACTGAGAAAGAGAAGGAAGGCGCTTCAGACAGCGATGAGGAGGAACTATGCATCGACCTGTAGTCTTGTCTTGAAGCGTCTTCTTCTCACAATCGATGACTAATTGGAAATGGGAAAAAAAATCGAGACCTAAAATGGGAACAGAAATGTCGGCAATAACGAAAACCCAAGGTGTTGCACGTCGAAGTTTGGGAAGTATAAGAGGAACACGAAGTTCGCCAAACACTTGTAAAGATTCCCCAGAGGCGGTTTTACATAAAACGGCAGAGGGAGAAAGGGGCAAGTTTTTTGACGAGGGACGGCGGAAGTAGGGAAAAAGAACTGCCGGTGTCTGCCAAGATGTCAAAAGAAGTATCATGAATACGTGCTCGGAAAAGGAAAAGTGAAGAAGAGACAACGGCGACTATGCAGTCATTCTGACCAACTTCTGGGGCAGGGACCAGCGAAGAAAAATCCTTAGACTCATTTCCAAGAATAGGAGGGGAAACATAAGTGGTACAACCTAACCTACCGGAGCGTTCACTAGAACGTCACGGCCTGTTGAAACCTGCGAGACGCTGTTAGGCCTGTCAACATCCCTCTTTAAGCGTTTCCCGACGGTGAACCAGGGCGAGACGACGGAAGGATCTCAACATTGTCTTTAAAAGGACAGGTACACCACGATTTACACTTCCTTGCCTGGCCACTGAAGAATATATGAAAGCGGCAAACGCGGGGTCGCTGACCAGGTGTAAAGGGTCGTAAAGCGTCAGAGGTTCCAGCAGAAGAGAAGGAGGAGCGAGGGCGAGAGGGTGACACAGCAGCCACTTAAGGATGAGGAAAATAAGGAAAATGCGGCGTGGGAGGTGGGTAAGAAGCGTATGGTGAAAGTAGAGGAAAAGAGGCATTGTGCGGTTGCGAGGGAGGAGTGGTAGAAGGAAGTGGGGAAGAATAAGAAGAGGCCTGAGAAGAATGAGGAAAAGAGGACAGGTAAGATAAAGGAGCTGTTAGAGGAGGTGCCTGAGCAGCGGGAGTGAAGTGAGAAATAGGGACGTGAGGGGCGTGAGTAAAAAGAGATGAGTGAGTAGAGAAAAGAGAATTAGAAGAGGGAGGAGTTGTAAAAGAAGGGACAGCCGGAGAAAGATGTGAAAGAAAGGCAGAAAAGATAGGGAGAGAGTTGAAAGAAGGAGTTGACGGCGTCGAAGAAGGCGGAGAGGGGAAAGAAGAAGAAGAAGAACAGACATTGTGTGGGTGAAGAAATTGGTACAGGATATCAGCCCGGACTCTTAGTTCTGACAGCGGTCCGGTTTGTGTGGCAAGGTGCATGGCTAAAGCAGGGGGCAATCCATTTAAAAAGCTTACCTGTCACCTTTATCTTAAAAAGTGATTGCGGATATACTGTTCACCTACGTTACAAGCATTACCTAATTGTGATAACCGTTCCAAATATAGACTGGGCTTACCGTCAAGATGTATTTCCGATGTCAAATGCTGAAATTTGTCGAATTCGGATGGTTCTTAAACCTGAACCAAACGTTCAGTTAAAATTGAAAACTTAAAAAGATGAGCTGTGTCAGGAGGTAGGATACTTGTGACAGCTGCTGGTAAGTTCGGATATACATGAAGGAACTGTTCTTCGTCCTCAAAAATTCTTGCGAGACGGAATTGACATTGCACTTTTCCTACCCAGTCGCGGACATTAAGATGGTCAAATAAGGGTAGCCGGAGTGGAAGCACTGTGTTAGCCGTGGTGATCAGTATGTGAGCTGGTTGTGAAGCAACGGATGTAGACAATGGTGCGGTGGTAGGAATGTTTGATGGATTGTCGTCCCCAGCCATGATGCGGTACCAAAGTGAAAAAAAAAAAAAAAAAAAAAAAAAAAAAAAAACAATGGGGAACTCGGTAAAGCAGCAAATAAAAAAAATGAAATAAATAATTATAGTGATAAATTGCGATTATATAAAATTAAATGTAAATAATGAAAATAATATTAAGGAAAAGAAAACAACCTACACTAGCCTGCAAATAACACTCTAAGGGCCCCCTAAAGCTAATATATATATATATATATATATATATATATATATATATATATATATATATATATATATATATATATATATATATATATATATATATATATATATATATATATATATATATATATATATATATATATTATCGGTAAACAGAAAAAAATTAGTATTATGATTATTATTACTATTATTGTTATTGTTATTATTATTGGCTCGACAGATGGCTTGAGGAGCGATGTCTTTAGGTGGGACAACGATGGCAACAAAGCTAAAGAATTCTGCAGCCGCTGAAAAACTGAGCAGTCGTGTGGAACGGCGAAGATGTTCGGTGGGACAGAAAATCTGGAAGCCGCTGCAGCCGTTTCTTCAAGAGACTGAAAAAGGCAATTAAAAAAAAAGCGAAACGCTGTGAGTTCTTCCGGAACACTCTATCCCAAAGCCTAAAAAGAAAGGTACCCTTACCGGTGGGAACAAAAGTCAATGCCTTTTGTTTAATTAAAACGATGAGAGAAGGTCGCTGTAGAGCTAAAGACAATATGGCGTCACACGCGTTGATCCAAAACGATGGTTCGAGGGGGAGATCCACAAGCTTCGTACGCGAGGAAGCCCTGGGAATATATCTGAGCACCCACTTCGTCAGGCAGCCAAAGGACACAGAGCAACTGGCAAAGATAAACAGGCTGACGAATATTCGAAGTTACAAAATTGATTATAACCCAAAATGACAGAGGCTTACCAGATTTAAGAAGAAAAATTGCATGTGTAAATTGAAATTGCAAATGGCGTCGCACCCAAGGAGAAGATGGCGTTCAGCGTACAGGTCACCAGTTTGGTTCGTTGAAAGGCACCAAATTTGGAATTGTACAGGATGAAGATTTTGTCACTGTTGACCCACGTACACACTCCTTGTCACTATTAAGCTTGTGTATATTATTTATTGTTTATTTACTTGATAAGACCGCGACACCTTAGGCCTTAAAAGTTTGTAAGAAAAGAAACAAGCTCAGGTATCACAAAATGTTTATTTTTAAACACACTTATTTCGTATGCACAACATATGAGTACAAAAATTGAAATTAAACAGTTCGTACAAGCAACTATGGCAAGCCTATCGAATGGTGTATCAGAACGTGCGTGTAACAGACCACGGAAGAAAAGAATCTGACTCAACGTTGCTCCACAAGCTCGTCGCTGTTATTTACGCGTTTGGTGGCGCCGTGTTTAAAATTGCGCAAATATTTGATTCTAATTTCCCCCATATACATATATATATATATATATATATATATATATATATATATATATATATATATATATATATATATATATATATATATATATATATATAGTGACCTAATTATCTCTGTTGTGACCAATGTATGGTCCAGGAGGTCACTACACTTTGTTGTAGCGAAGGGGAATAGATCAAGAGACTGGGTGTTTTTCAATTTCCCTTTGTGGAATACCGACTGGTAGTCGTGTGGTAGCCACCACTTCTCTTCAGGCCTGTGGAACGTATGTAGCCTCAGATTGAAGGCTACTTTAAAGGAGGAACCACAGTCGAGGGCAAATGGGCTGCCAAACTGGGTTTCCTTTTTGGTAGCAGAGGCGTTGGAACTTTTTCTTGTAGGAGCAGCTTCTTTTGGGCTTCTGCTTGGGACGTCTTCTTCTTGGAGCAGTTCGGCTGTAGTGGTGGTTTCTTCTTCAGCTCCTTGGATAAAGTGAAAGTTTACCACTTATTCTATACCTTCTGAAAATTATCTCAATATTTGGGAAGGTAGAAGAAAAGTAGATAGTTTTCCACTTTATTTTTATTATCTTTAACAGAAATTGCTTACAAAGTTACTATTATTAAAGTTTCATAAATTTATATTGAAATAGTATACAAAATATTATACATTTCAATTATAAAATATTATTTTACAATATATTTAAAGTCTACATATAGAAATACATTATATTTGAAATTTTAAACATTAACAATTTTTTATTGAAATTTTAATACAATATAATGTAAAATAAACACATTTTACATTTTATAATAGTTTCTCATAATGGTTTTACCTCAATTCAAATTTAGCGGTAAAATAGTTTTAGCGGGAAGATGAGATAAGAAAAACTGCCAAAAGTGAATTAAGAATTTGTTATGGTAATAATTTACAATTTACATTATATTTTAAATGTTTTATTTTTTAAATTAATAGTTTATAGTTTTAAACATTAATTATAATTACTTTTATCACAAAAAGAAATTTGGTTTTTATTTATCACTGGTTTTACCTGTCTTTTTCTTATTTAAAACAATATTAACATTTTCACAAGTTTATGCTTTAAAATACTTTCTATTAAAGAAAACGTTATTTTATATTTTTGCGTAACTATTTAAAAGAACTTTTAAAAGGGCACTATATATATATATATATATATATATATATATATATATATATATATATATATATATATATATATATATATATATATATATATATATATATATATATATATATTATATATATTAATGTCCGCTATTGGACTCGAACCAGCGACCTTTAAGATGGTAGTCTCAAGCGTTATCCATTAGGCCACGGCGATACAAAAGGAAATCGCTTCGGAACTTGCTCACAACATTCAATTGCAACGTCAAGTCCCAAAGAATCTCCCCGATCGCAACTCGGGCCAAGGGTAACGAGGTCAAAGGTTGAATCCATTATTCGCGGACAATTATATAATAGAGTTTTCAGTCTGCTAAAACTCTCACAGACTATTTCCATACAGAAAATTAATGTCCGCTATTGGACTCGAACCAGCGACCTTTAAGATGGTA
>SEYY01001430.1:0-2500 GCA_009176605.1 Armadillidium nasatum | reverse complement strand
GAGTTAATTTTGTAAAATATGGAGAGGGCATGTTGTAAGATTATTGTTAAGATCTGGTTTATGTTTATGGATGTAAAGTGATTCAAGGATGCGGAGAGATATTGGGTCTGGATGTGTGTCAAGAATGGTGAAATGTTTGGGGAGAGGAAGAGTGTGACAAGAGATAGTGTGAGTACGTATATTTGAGAAAGAAGGAGAGGAAAGAGGGAGAGCTGTGCGATAAGAAATAGCTTGGTGCTCGCATATGCGAGTTCTGAGTAGCCTAGTAGTAGAGCCTATGTAGCCTTTATTACATAAAGGACAGGTGAATTTATATACTACTGAGGCTAGAAGAAGAGCTGGAAAAGAAGGTTTGTAGCGGAAAAAGGAGGATATTTTGAAAGGAGTATTATATGTAAAATGAAAATCTATGTGAGGAAAATGTTGAGAGAGAGATTTGCGTAGTTTGCGTTTCATGTGCATTGTGGAGAAATTGAGATACGGAAAACTGAGGTACATAGTTTTTTTGGGTGCCATTGACGTAGGGATAGAAGGATGGTATCTATTATTGAGGAACTGAAAAATATATTGAGTGACTAGGTTAGGTGGATAGTTGTGTCTGGTGAATAAATTTTTGAGGAATTCAAATTCCTCATGTAGATTAGGGTATGAAGAAGAAATGCCAAAAGCTCTATGTAAAAAAGCCAAAATGGTGTTGGTCTTTCGAGTTACCGGAGAGGAGCTGTAAAAGTTAGTGATAGAGGGTGTGAATGCTGGTTTGCGGTATACAGAAGTACTGAAGGAGTGAGGAGTGGTTGTGACAAGAATATCTAAGAAGGGGAGAGTATCATGTTGTTGGTGTTCAATAGTAAACTGAATGTTGGGATGAAGAGTATTAATGTGTGAAAGAAACCTGTTGGCATGTTGTGTGGAAGGGAAAAGGCAAAAAATATCATCTACATAGCGTTTATAGAAGGAAGGGGGAGGAACTGTGGATGTGGAAGAAAGGTAGGAGGATTCGAGATGGAATATAAAGAAATCTGCAAGTATGGGCCCCAGAGGGGAACCCATAGCCACACCATCTTTCTGTTGAAAGGTGATATCGTTAAAAATGAAGAAAGTGTCAGAAGTAGCCAGAGATAGTAATGTAGAGAAAGTGTTACGGTCTAGATTGTGAAAGAGTGTACGCTGATGAAAGATGTGGTGAGTGAGAAGGTCTATTGTGAGTTGAAGGGGAATGTTTGTGAATAGAGATTGAATATCTAATGAACACATTATAGAGTTTTGGGGGGAAATAGATTGGAGTTCAGTTATAAAATTATAGGAATTGGAAACTGTGTATGATGAGCAAAATGAAGACTTAATAATCTGGGCAAGGTATTTTGCGAGGCGGAAGTTATGCATACGGTATGAGGCCAATACCGGTCTGATGGGGCAATTTTGCTTATGTATTTTAGGTGCTCCATATATGGCGCCTATTGCAGTTCCGGTGGGGAAGACCTGGTGGTACAAGGAGTCATCAATTTGTCCTTTAGATTTCAGATTACGGAGATTGCGTGCAAGTTTATCTTCCAACTTGTGTATAAGTTCGTGTGAAGTTGTCCCAATAGTGGTGAATTTGGACGAATCCTGTAGGATGCACATCATTTTATGATTATAATCATCCTTATTTAACAAAACGACACCCCTACCCTTGTCTGGGGGGCATATAATCAGATTAGGATGTGAGTTTAAGTTTCTTAGTATACTGAGATCATTTTTAGTTATGAAAGGATGGTGGGTGGCAAAATTAGAGGATTTATAATGAAGAGAGGCTATTTCTCGTATTTTGTTGCAAATTTCAGGGAAATTGGATTTGTAGATAAGTTCTTGTTTTAAAATGGAGGCCAATCTTTCAACCGCCAAAAAGTATTTGTAAAGATTATATTTGGTCGTAGGCATCAGAAAGTCCAATCCCAAGGATAGTAATTGTTTTTCTCGGAGGAAAAGAACGTATGATGAAAGTTTTTTGACTATTTGATCTAAGTTGCCAAAGGACGGAGGAGAAATATTCAGGCGTAGTAATTTGTCGTTATGCGTAATAGTTAAATCGGTGCATAACTTATGTGCGTTTTTCTGTTGAGTAATCTTAAGAGTTAAGAAATCTAGATAGGATAAATCTTCTTGAAGCTGCGATTGTAAGCGTTTAGCTAAAGATAAATAGTTGATTGACAGACGAGCTTTATATTTGATCTCGTTGCAAAGAAGTTTATGGAGTATATCTTTATATAGATGGGATGTACGCAACGTCTGGCGGTATAATTTAATCTGAAGAAATTTAGGTTCAATCTGGTTAAATTGGCAAGTGCGTAGGAATTTTAAGTCCAATTGTGTCTTAACATATTTAGAGTTGTAATTTTGCCACTTTCGAACTTTATTCAATTTTGCAAATCCATATTTTCTTCGTATATCACTATAAATGGTATTGCTCCTTACTGAGCTTAATTTTTATTATAAAAAGAATAGCTAGGAATGAATGTAG
>SEYY01001429.1:55000-57500 GCA_009176605.1 Armadillidium nasatum | reverse complement strand
AATAGTTTCACTTCTGAAAAAGGTGGATTCTATGGCTTATCGTCTTATCAACTCTCCTGCTCTCGTCGACTTATTAGACTATAACTATCGGACTATGGTTTCATTCTCTTTTCACTTTCGATATTATAATGGACACTATCTTTCTGAATTCTCTAATTGCATACCATGACCATTCACCTGTTTAAGAAGAGCTCAGGCTACTCGTCTTTCACCACCGTCTAATTCTTTCTTCCTAGATACAGACTTAACTATGGTTACTCCTGCAAAACATAACAAACCTGTAATGTCTGAAACACTCTTGCTTCTTCTGTTTTCACCATAACCTCTAAAAAATTGCACTCGGTGAATCAAGTCATGTCGACTTTTAATTCGTAATAGGAACAGATTCAAAAAATCTGTTTGGAACACACAGGTTTCGGACCTGTCTTTCACCAAAGGTAATTATATATATATATATATAATATATATATATATATATATATATATATATATATATATATATATATATAATATATATATATATATATATATATATATTGCAACTATTAAACTCTGCTATACTGCCGGGACTCGAACCCTGGTCTCTTGGATCGTAAGCAAGAGTGTTATCCCCTGCGCCAAGACGGTACAAAATGAGATCACGCTGGGAAGTCTCATGAAATACTATCATGCTAAACTCCCAACGGACCCCACCGACCGCACCATGACACGGGAACAACGAGGCCAGTTCTATCCCTCTTTCTCGCAGACTTACGATCCAAGAGACCAGGGTTCGAGTCCCGGCGGAGTAACAGACTTTAATAGTTGCAATATTGTTTCGAACCACGAGTTGAGTTAGTGGTTCTAAAGAGAATGATATTTAATTAGTCTGTGAGAAAGATGGATAGAACTAGCCTCGTTGTCCCCGTGTCATGGTGGGGTCTGTTGGGAGTTTAGCATGATAGTATTTCATGAGACTTCCAAGCGTGATTTCATATATATATATATATATATATATATATATATATATATATATATATATATATATATATATATATATATATATATATATATATATATATATATATATATATATATATATATATATATATATATATTAAAAATTTCTAAGTTAAAATAAGAAAGAATATTTAAGTATAAAGGTTTAAAACTAAGATGACCTGATCAATACAATAATACCAAACCCAAAAATAAAAAGCATTTGATAATTTGGTCACACACACACACACACACATATATATACTATATATATATATATATATATATATATATATATATATATATATATATATATATATATATATATATATATATATATATATATATATATATATATATATATATATATATATATATATATATATATATATATATATATATATATATATATATATATATATATTATATATATAATTTTTAAAATTCTGTGATATATGTATGAATGTACGAATATATGATCACTTTATAACTGTTTTCAAAGGAATACACAATACACTGATCAATACTGTAAATATACTACTGTTGTATTAATTGGTCATCTTGTATTTGTATATTTAAGTTTTTTTTTTATGGCAATTTAACATTTGTTTTATTTGGCTCATAAAAAACCCATATTAAAAAAAGGAGTAAGAGAAGATCTTCATTGCATAATACTATCCTTGATCGGTTGCCAGTTTAATATTTTTTATGGTTTAAACCTTGAAAATCAGAGTTTAATAATATTTTTGATTATTAAAAGCATTTTCCTTTCACAATTAAATATTTACCATTACATATTTTACAATTAAATATTTATTTACACAAGGATTACTATGCTTGTAGAGGATATATAAAGATCTTATTTTGTGAGAAGAGGATATACTGTACAGTGCTGTATTATTATTTTGTACTTATTGTACGTTATTGTATGTTATTGTACTTATTGTACACACTAAGTAGTTACATGTTCACCATTTTGACATGGAATATATCTATCTTTATACTTAAGATATGTAAGTATATGTATGAGCATAAGATGGATAGAGGTTACGGAAGCATATATATATATATATATATATATATATATATATATATATATATATATATATATATATATATATATATATATATATATATATATATATATATATATATATATATATATATATATATATATATATATATATATATAGAGAGAGAGAGAGAGAGAGAGAGAGAGAGAGAGAGAGAGAGAGAGAGAAGATGTCTTTAACATTAAGGAAGTCAATATATTTTGGTAAAAGATTAGCCATGGACGTTGAAATGATTAGAGTGATGAAGAATGAAGAGAAGGAAGAACACCAAAGATATAAGAACAAAAAGATAAACGAACATCATCCAATATACTATAAGAATGGATTCTATATAAATAATTCACAAAGAAGAAAGAAGAAATAATTTTATCCCGACATCAGCTGTAATGTTCACACGAGTGTAAATAAATTCATTGATGCAGACGAAGAGTGAGGGACTGAGGTCTTTC
>SEYY01001429.1:50000-52500 GCA_009176605.1 Armadillidium nasatum | reverse complement strand
ATATATACACGAAGCGAATATTTATTTTATATATATTTTTGTTTGTGAAGATCTACTGAAACCAGTTCAATCCTACTAGATGAATAAAAATTAAAGAAGTTCAGGCTAAATAAAGAATAAAAGATACATAGGACTTATTTAGATCATCAGGGACTTTTTTAGGCCATATATATATATATATATATATATATATATATATATATATATATATATATATATATATATATATATATATATATATATATATATATATATATATATATATATATATATATATATATATATATATATATATATATATATATATATATATATATATATATATATATATATATATATATATATATATATATATATATATATATATATATATATATTATATATATATATATATGAGCACAAAAAGTAAAAAAATATTATTATTAAATTTATTATTAGTATTAATTATTATTATTATTATTATTATTATTATTATTATTATTAAAAACGAATTAAACTTCAAAAAATATTACAAAAACTTCAATATAATTATTATTAACGATGCAAAATACTGCCTTAAATAAATCTTGCCAAATACTAATGCCAATTACAAGCTAAAACTCGTTTTGTCTCTAATGTAATAATTTTGAGCTTCGACAAAGTGACTCAATTTATTTAATTAAAAAAAAAAAATGCTATCAAACTATTTACGATTGTACGAAACATTTAAAAACATTAAATCTACTCCATTCACGAAGTATTATTTTAGTGTATTCATTATACATGGTGAGCATTCTTAAACAGTTTGTTTTAAATCAACAGGAGGAGAAATCATAGATAAGATTACAGACACAAGAATAAATCACCGAAAGAAGGAAGTTTGAAAATCTTAGTTTGGTGATAGACTAGGGTTGGCCGAGCTCCGGAATTTTCCGCACCGCACCGCACCAGTTATCATTCGTTGGGGCACCACACCAAACCGGACCGGAAGCAAAAATGCAGTGCACCGCACCGCACCAAAAGATAAACTAAGCGCACCACAAACCGCACCGCACAGCACCGCACCGCACCCGGTGCGTCGGCCAACCCTATGATAGACCCTATCGAAAAATTTCATTAGGTTAATAATCCGAAGCAAAATATTTACCGAAATGTCGAAGGATAGAGGACTATGTGCCAATGTGAAGGAAAATATCAGAAATCGCGTTTCTTACGGGAATCAGAAGGAAAGGGTGAGAAATCTAGTGTTTTCTTACGGAAACCATACTGGCGATTTGATATAAGATTTTTCTGTTTCTGTTTAGAATAAAAACTAGAATTAATACAACAGGACGAAAGTTCCGAGGAATTACGGTAAAAGCTCAGAATCCAATAAGGACAGGAAAAGCATTGAATCGAAAGACAATAGTATCAACAACCTTCAACATAATTTTCCAAAAACCACATTAAACTCTTCGAAAATACAAACTAAAATTTTCATCTACCCTTAAGTGACTTTGAGCATCTTGCTTGGAAGAATCAAATTATTTCTCTTTCTAAACAAGTTTCAAAGAATTTGTAAAGAATATAAATGACTGGCAAACGGTTGAGTTGTGTTTTCGAAGATGTAGTTATGTGGAATAGATGAAATAATAGTTTTTTAGGCATTAAAAACAATTTTTTCTCTGCCCCAATTAGAAATACGAGAAAGACGAAGGTTGGATGCTGCAAAAATCGTCACCTAGCATCGGATATTTGCAAATGTGAGAAATGACTTTTAAATGAAAGGAATACTGAAGGTTGGAATAGTTACCATGAGTGGATTATTGGTGAAGAGTGGATTGCTGATGACGGGTGACAGAAATATGGATATTAATGAATGAATGAATGAATGAATATATATATATATATTAGGGATGGAGCGATACCAAAATTTTTACCGATACCGATACCGATACCTAAAAATTACCAGATACCGATACCGATACCGGTATCGGTATCGGGAAATATGCCGATACTACTACCGATACCGATACTTTACTCTTATCCAAAAAATTTGCCGATACCGATACCGATATACTCCTATAAAATTTTTTTGCCGATACCGATACCGATACCGGTATGGGAAATATGCCGATACTTGCCGATACCGATACCGATACTTCACTCCATCCCTAATATATATATATATATATATATATATATATATATATATATATATATATATATATATATATATATATATATATATATATATATATATATATATATATATTGCTAAAGAACGACCGGAAAGAAAGTCAGAAAGGTCATGAATATTAGAAATAGAAATAGAAATAGAAATAGAAAGATAGACAACGCAAGTGGGAAGTTTAGGAAACAAAACTTATGCTAAACTCTATACAAATCTTCAAATGTGTCTTGTACAAAAAAAAAAGTTAACTACTTGTTTTTATTTTTTTTTGAATACTAAAATTTATATATTTATTTATTTATTTATTTATTTTTTTTTTTTCATTGTAATATTTTTGTTTGAAACAAA
>SEYY01001429.1:32500-40000 GCA_009176605.1 Armadillidium nasatum | reverse complement strand
ATATATATATATATATATATATATATATATATATATATATATATATATATATATATATATATATATATATATATACTGAAAAAAGATAACTGATAATACTAGGCCTAACCGTACCCAGAACAACCTAACACCTTTTCTCTAAGACTGAAAATATTTCAAATTTATAAGGTTTGAATTTAAAGAAACTTATTCAGCAATCAGCTAATAAACTGATAAACTCCATAATATTATTTAATATTAATAATAATAATAATAATAATAATAATAATAATAATAATAATAATAATAATAATAATAATAATAATAATAATAATAATAATAATAATAATATCAATAGAAATAATAATAACAAAATTAACAATAATAATAATAAAAAGAACAAAAATAATAATAGATTATAATAGTAATAAAAATAATTAAATTAGTAATATTATCAATAGTAATAATAGTAATAAAATAAAAATAAAATAATAATAATAACTTATAATAATAATGATAACAGTAATAATAATAATAATAAATAACAGTAATCACAATAATAATATTACTGAAAAATGATAATAATAATAATAATAATAATAATAATAATAATAATAATAATAATAATACAATAATAATAATAACTAACAATGATTAATAATTAATTATAATTAATTAATTAATTCAATAATTATATTAATATCAATTTCGAAAATGATAATGACGATATTTATAATAATATGAACCGTAATAATACTAAAATTTGTTAATAGTGATGATGAATTTTGTGATTTTGAGTTAGTGTGTAGCTAAGTGGTTAGGTCGGGTATTTTAGTATTTTGATAGTAGGTGATTTTTGACATGTTTACGGAATGTGGGAAGTGTTGCTAGTTCCTGAATGTTTTCTGGAAGATTATTCCATTTTTCAATGCCTTTATATGATATAGCTCTCCGAGATTTTGTTAATGTGTACTTTGTTTTGCTTAGTGTACGTGAGCGTGTGCTGCGCAAATTTAGTCTTCTTACATTTTGGTTATTCATTATTAAATTTGACAGTAAATTATTTGACAATCCGTTTTTGATTTTGAATATTTGGGTAGTCATTGTAAGAGTGAGCATATCTTGCAGTTTGAGTATGGATAATTGTTTGAAAAGTGGGCTTGTATGTTCATAGTAATTGCGTGTTCCAGATATTATACGAATTATTTTTTTATGTAGTTTTATTAAGGGTTGTAGCAGATATTCACTTGCACATCCCCAAACTGGTAAGTTGTATAGTAGGTGAGGGTAAACAAGGCTGTAATATAAGATTTTTAGTACATATTTTGGAATAGAGTTTCTTATCTTTAGGAATGCATAAGTAGCATATGAAAGTTTGCTAATAAGACTATTTATGTGTTTTTAAAGGAAAGTTTCTCATCGAAAATAACTCCTTATAATTTTGCAGATGTAGTTCTATTTATGGTTCTACCTTTAATAATAATAATAATAATAATAATAATAATAATAATAATAATAATAATAATAACAACAATGTGATGCTACAAATTTTAAACAAAACTCAAGAGCAATAATAATAGTAATAAAAATAATAATAATAATATAATAATAATAATAATAAAAATAATAATAAATAATAAATAATAATAATAATACATAATAATAATAATAATAATAATAATAATAATAATAAAAATAACAATAATAATAATAAATAATAATAATAATTAAAAATCTCCTCTTTAATAAAAAAAATTTATAGTTCCTGTTTATTAACAGACCAAATTCGGTCAACAGACATAGAATTACAAAATAATAATAATAATAATAATAATAATTACTATTATTTTCATATTAATCAAGAGAATGTTAAATAACCTAACCTAACGTAACTTCCTTCTCGACTACCTAACCTGCACTAAACAAATATTAAAATTAATTAAATACTTATATGAAACAAGCGTTTTATTTCACAAGAGTTAGTACCCCTTAAGAACAGATGAAAATAAAACAAACACACACATACACATACACATACACACACACACACTTACACACAAGGACAAAAGAATTGAAAGAGAGAGAAAGCTTTAAATAATATTAGAGTTTTATTATTCTATTTTTATCCAATTTATTTTTATTAGTTTTCATAAAAAAATAAAAAATAAAAAAAAATCAATAAATATACGAGTGCACACACCCACCCACACAATTATATATATATATAATATAATATAATATTATATATATATATATATATATATATATATATATATATATATATATATAATATATATATATATATATATATATATATATATATAATATATATATATATATATATATATATATGACCTTGTCTAGAAGATGCTCCCATTTCATTTTTAGCGACGTGTCTTACCTTACTTAACCTAACCTAACCTTACGTTAACTAACCTTAAATAATCAAATTTAGTGTAACCTAACCTAACCTAACATAGGCCTAACTAAAAATGTTCCAAAACATATTCAAACATACTTGGGAGCATCTTCTGGACATATATATATATATATATATATATATATATATATATATATATATATATATATATATATATATATATATATATATATATATATATATATATATATATATATATATATATATATATATATATATATATTCAATTCCAGCTTCGAAGGTTTTTCATGGAGTTGGATTCAAGAATTTGAAAATTAGCTCTCCCGTCTCACCTGTAAATAACATTAACATTCTTGGTCTAAACATAAACAACAAACTGTCTTGGAAACCACATATTACAATGGTTGCTAAAGCGGCCTCTAAGAAGCTGGGAGTCCTGTTCAGATTGCGAGAATTTTTTTCTTCTGAGCAGTTACTCCAAATATATAAGGGTCTTATTCGCCCTTGTATGGAGTACTGTTCTCACATTTGGGGGGGCTCCGGCTCCTCCTCTCTTCTGGATAGAGTTGAGTCTAAAGCTAAAAGATTAATTAACTGTCCCCTACTTTCAAACTCTCTTGATCCTCTGTCTTTGCGACGTGACGTTGGCGCGCTATCTCTTTTCTACAGGTACTACAATGGCAGGTGCTCGAGGGAATTGGCCTCTCGCATTCCTCCACTGTTGCGTCGTCCTCGTTGCACAAGGGGTGCCCTGCTTTCGCACCAATTTTGTGTGGACGTAGGAAATCCCAGGCTAGCCCGTTGTGGTACCTCCTTCTTTCCAGCCACCTCTATTCTGTGGAACTCTCTACCATCATTTATTTTTTCTCCTGTATTTAATCTTCCACTCTTCAAGGCTTCCGTCTGCGCCCACCTGAGGGCTGTGCGTTAGGTGTGTGTGTGTGTGTGTGTGTGTGTGTGTGTGTGTGTGTTTGAATGAGCTTTGTGCATGTGTGTGCGCCCCCTCCTTGAAAAGGGCTCTGCCCGTGAGTGGTGGCGTTCTGTAAAAAAAAAAAAAAAAAAAAAAAAAAAAAAAAAAAAAAAAAAAAAAGTGGGTTCGGTTTCGAGAAATCCAAAAATTAGGGGGGGGGGATTCAATTCGGAGGTTTCAGATTCGGAAGTTCCTGATTTGGATTCGGATTCGAAAAATTTAAAACTCATCTGGATTCGGATTCGGAATGGAATTCGAATCCTTTCGTTAATGGTAACCTAAAAATTTAACCAACTTTCTTTTATCTACTCCTGATAAAAATTTCTGGCCTCTTACCAAAAGCATATTTAATAACTTCTGTAAATCTGCTTTCCGCCTCTTATTCACTCTAACTGTACACTCCTTTCTGAAAAGTCTAATCTCTTCTGCCTCCCTTCTTCATCTAATTCCACCCTGGGCGATTCTATCATACCTAATCTTGCTTCTACTCTGGGATCATACATGATCAGCTGCATGAGATTCTGAGATCAATGGATGCCATTTCTCCTCTTGCCTTCAGGAAGTGTGCATCTGAGCTAGCGCCTGTCTTCGATCAATTCTACTCTCTATGACTTAATACTAATACTTTTCCTCTATGCTCCAAGCACACATATATTCTGTCGATACCGAAGAAAGGTAGAAGTTCTACTCCTTCTAACTATTGTCCTATAGTTCTGTCTTGTATTCTGTCTAAAATCTTTGAAACTGTCTTCAACTCTCATTTCCTGGTTGATCTCTAATTTTATTTCTTTCTGTCAGATCATAACACTCAGATCTGTCAACACTCTACGTCTACTAGAGACACATTCTCTTCTTCCTAACTGATTTATGGTCTTCTGACTTTTGGACAGGGAGGGAAGCCTTGTGTGGCAGCCAGTGATAAATATATTAAAAATGATTCAGCGATTTTTTCATGAATTCGAATTCGGATTCGAAAGGTCTTTGATTCGGATTAGGATTCGAGAATTCCAAAACTGGGTGGATTCGGATTCGCATTCGAAAGTTGTTGGATTCGCCCATCACATACACGCACGCACGCACGCACGCAAGCACACACACACACACACACACTCATATATATATATATATATATATATATATATATATATATATATATATATATATATATATATATATATATATATATATATATATATTATCGAGAGGGAAAGCGTGCAACGAAAAGGAGAAACGTAGTGTGTGTGTGTTTGGGAGGGAATGAGGGGGGGGGGATGGGTTTGGGATGAAACGAAGGGCAAGCGAGCAGAAAAAGTTGAATGCTCTAGCAAGAGAAATGCGTTGTAATTAACGTAACAGTGATTTCCTTCGCCACTACGCCGCACAAAAGAAAAACAGGTAAAAAAAACAACAAAAAAACGATAAATAATAATAATAATAATAAATAAATATCTTTTTATTTCAAAAATTACGTCACCGGAATATAAAAATTCAAAAGAAAAAAAGAAAATAAGAAAAGTACACAAAATAGACTCATGCATTTAGGAACATTACCCCAATCTTCTCTCCTCCTTCTTTGGGGGATCCTTCGAGAGAAGGGTGGGATCCCCCATTCGATCTATCAAAAAGTAATTAAAATTTTAAATAAAATCTATGAACGGCAAACCAACAAAGAAAAGTAGATTTACGCAATTAAATACAAAAAAAAAAAAAACAAAAAACTACCGACGAAATTCAGAACTAGGTCCACTATTGGCGGATATAAAAACATAATAAAATAAGTAAACAAAAAGCGATGAAAACCGCATAAAACGCCAAATTGAGCCAAGAAAAAAAGGGGCTCGTATGAATCTTAGTCAATCATTGGCCTCAAGACAGGATTTAACATAAATCCATCAATATATATATATATATATATATATATATATATATATATATATATATATATATATATATATATATATATATATATATATATATATATATTATATATTATAATATATATATATATATATGGCTTTGCCAGTGAGTGGTGGTAACGTGTAAAAGAAAATATAGATATATATATATATATTGAAAATTTTATGAAATATTTGGTCTCTCTCTCTCTCTCTATAAACTCTTCTCCCCTCCCATTTCTCTCTCTATCCTAATTTTTTGTGGCACTTGAAATAAAGCTTTGAGTGAGATGTTAACTCCCTCCCTGCTTTCAATGGGCCACAATAAGCCTCTGTTTTCACAAAAATATCATGAAAAAGTGTTCGAAAGTATAACAACAAACAAGGCTAAAACACCAAATAAATAAAACAGAAACAAAACAGACAAACCAATAATAATAATAATAATAATAATAATAATAATAATAATAATAATAATAATAATATAATAATAATAATAATAATAATAATAATAATAATAATAATAATATATATATATATATATATATATATATATATATATATATATATATATATATATATATATATATATATATATATATATATATATATAATATATATATATATATATATATAATAATAATAATAATAATAATAATAATAATAATAATAATAATAATAATAATAATAATAATAATAATAATAATAATAATAATAATAATATATATAATAATAATAATATAATAATAATAATATATAATAATAAATAAATAAATAAATAAATAAATAAATAAATAATACAATTTAAATAAAAAAAAAAAAAAAAAAAAAAAAAAAAAAAAAAAAAAAAAAAAAAAAAAAATATATATATATATATATATATATATATATATATATATATATATATATATATATATATATATATATATATATATATATATATATATATATATATATATATATATATATATTATAGAGAGAGAGAGAAGAGAGAGAGAGAGAGAGAGAGAGAGAGAAGTAGTAGTAGTAGTAAACCATAGCCTTTAATTAAACCAACAGAGCAATGCTTTTTTCCTATTATTACAATGTGTATTATCATAAAATAATAAAAACTTTTTTGTTGTTCTTTATTTAAAAACTTTTTCGTATACCGAATATATCTGGAGACGTCTAGACAAAGTACCTCATCCATCATTCAAAATTTCATCTAACAAAACCCGACCTAAATTATTACTCAATAGTTTTAGATTTCAATCAACAATCTATCTCTCTTTCACACACAAATCCCACCCACTCATATATATATACAGTATATATGTATATATATATATATATATATATATATATATATATATATATATATATATATATATATATATATATATATATATATATATATATATATATATATATATATATATATATATAAAATCGCTAGTCTTTTTTTAATTAGTATTTTAAATTATTTCTTATAAAGATATAAGAATTATCATTTACTATGATTTTTCCTACTAGATTTGGCATTTCTTTTATTTTGGTAGGTTAGGTTAGTTTAGGTTAGTTAGGTTAGGTTAGGTTAGGTTAGGTTAGTTTAGGTTATGTTAGTTTAGTTTAGGTTAGGTTAGGTTAGGTTAGTTTAGGTTAGGTTATATTAGTTTAGGATAGATTGTTAGGTTAGGTAAGAAATGATTAAATACTTTAAAAATTGCTAAATCTATTATTTTCAAATGTTAAATTTTAACATACATGTTTACTGTTTTCATTAAAAATAATATCAAATATAAAATATTTTGCATAAAAGGAAAAAAAAATTCCTCGTGAATTCATTTTAAACCATGAAATATATATATATATATATATATATATATATATATATATATATATATATATATATATATATATATATATATATATATATATATATATATATATATATATATATATATATATATAATATATATATATATATATATATATATATATATATATTATATAAAACTACCTTCACAAAACTTCACGCTTCAATTAGCCTTTTAAGGAACACATTTGTATGTTTTTTTAAAATGCTATTATTGTTTAACATATTCATGAAAATTTAAGGTTTTGATGCCTATATATATATATATATATATATATATATATATATATATATATATATATATATATATATATATATATATATATATATATATATATATATATATATATATATAATATATATATATATATATATATATATATATATATATATATAC
>SEYY01001429.1:22500-27500 GCA_009176605.1 Armadillidium nasatum | reverse complement strand
CGTTTTCAATGCCTCAAAAATTCAATTCCTCCATCTTTCTACTCGACACAACCTTAAACACAACTATGATTTCTTCGGAAACACAAGACTCAAACTTTCTTGTCCTCAATATTTTCAATGTTTCTTTTTCTCATGATCTTTCTTTGAAGGATCAAATTACTTCTTTCTAAACATGCTTCTAAGAGGTTGGGAGCTCTGAGGCGCCTTCGTGATTTCTTTCCTGTTTAATTCTAGTTACTTGCTCTTTATGAAGGTGTTGTTCACCCCTGTATGGAGTACGCCTCACATATCTGGGTTGATTTCACACATACAGCTCTTCTCGAAAAGGTGGAGTCTAGGGCTTTTCGACATATAATCTCTTTTGCTCTTACTAACTCTCTCCAATCTTTCTGCTCGTCGCGTTGAATTGTTGCGTCACTCTCTCTATACTATCGCTATTACAATGGACATTACTCTTCTGAACTCTCAAGTCGCATTCCTCCTCCACTGAGAAGGGCTCATGATACTCGACTTTCTACACAGTCTAATCCTTTCACTGTCCAACTCTCCGACCCCAGACTAAACCGCTATGCTCAATCTTACATGTACTCCACTGGCAAAGTCTGGAACACACTCATTTAATCTGTTTTCTCAACTTCTTTTTACTTGCACACTTTTAAACGCCGTGTATCGGGTAATGTCGGCCAATGTTGACCAGATTTCAGATTTTTTTTCCCAACTCTGGGGGAAATTCGTAGGCTTCTGGCTTTTGCCCACCAGAGAATATATATATATATATATATATATATATATATATATATATATATATATATATATATATATATATATATATATATATATATATATATATATATATATATATATATATATATATATATATATATATATATATGGCACTTTCGGGGTGCCAGATTTAGCTACTTTTCGAAAAATCTGGCAACCTAAGCCAAACGGGATTTTGATTTGCAATGCAAATCACTCCGCTCAAATTGATCTCACGCTCTTTCCTGACACCATTTTGGGGGGTTCAACCCATTGAAATTGGCCTTAAGTCTGGGGAGGGGTCCCCCGTGAACCCACCAAAATGGTATCAAGAAGTTGTCTGAGTTTGCAAAATCGCTGCGTTCACCTCACTTTCTTTCCTGACCACTTTCTTTGCGGTTCAGTCCGTCTGAAATTGGGGGTCTGTGGGTCCGGGGGCCAGAGCGGGTCCGTGAACCAACAAAGAAAATGTCAGGAAGGTCCCTGAAAATACAGGATTGCACGCAAATGCAGAAAAGACCGTTAGGAACAGGTTGCCAGATTTTTCGAAAAGTAGCTAAATGTGGCATCCCGAAAGTGCCGTATATATACTATATATATATATATATATATATGTATATATATATATATATATATATATATATATATATATATATATATATATATATATATATATATATATATATATATATATATATATATATATATATATATATATATATATATATATATATATATATATATATATATTATATATATATATATATATATATATATATATATATATATATATATATATATATATATATATATATATATATATATATATGTGTGTGTGTGTGTGTGTGTGTGTGTGTGTGTGTGTGTGTGTGTGTGTGTGTGTGTGTGTGTGTGTGTGTGTGTGTGTGTGTGACTAAATGTATTAGGGCATAATAAACCTTATAGAGTTTCCTGTTTAATCAAACAGCACAAGTGTTAAAAAAAAACGGCAACATTTATTTATTGATCATAAAACCTAAATTAAACATGCATGTAGTTGCAACATCTGTTTCAACATTGACCGAATTGTTTTAGTTGTTCAAGCAACTTTAATATTATTTTTTTTTTAAATAAAATGGTCTCTCTCGTTTTTCCTGAATTTTATTTTGTTAAAACATAAGGTAAACCTGTTAACTTCATGTGTTTTGATATTTTATCTTTTAATTTCATGAAACAAAAAGGTTCAGTGTAAGATAAGTCCGAGCTGGGAGCCATTCTAAATTCCTTTAAATACTCTCGATAAAATAGTGTAGTTTCAGTGAACTTGTCGCAGGGAAAGTTTGTTTCATTTTAAATAAAAGCAAACAGACATAAGATTTTCTTTAGCAATATCTGTTCATGCTACCCACTGATATACCTTACTGTAGGATGCCTAAAGTCCAAGTCTATACTCACTCTTGAAATTATGTACAGTCTTCTTCCTCCAAGCATGACAATAAAATATAATCTAGTCGATAAATAAGCTTGTCGTTCCGAAAAGAAATAGTATTAAGAGATAAAGTTATTATTGCTAGTCAAAGTTTACGAAAAGAACGACAAGAAAGTAAATATAACTGAATACATTTAAAAGAAAAAGGCAGCATATATGCATATGCATTCTTTCGATGGTTCTTCCGTCTCTCCTGTTGACAATATAAACATCCTTGGCCTTCACATAAACAAAAAAATGTCTTGGAAACCTCATATCACAATGGTTGCTAGGGCGGCCTCAAAGAAGCTGGGATTTCTGTTTAGACTGCGAGAATTTTTTTCTTCCTCGCAGTTACTCCAATTATACAAGGGTCTCATCCGCCCTTGTATGGAGTACTGCTCTCATATCTGGGGTGGCTCAGGTTTCACCCGTCATTTGGATAGAGTTGAGTCAAAGGCTAAAAGACTTATAAACTGTCCCGCTCTTTCTAATTCTCTTGATTCTTTATCTTTGCGACGTGATGTTGGTGCATTGTCACTTTTCTATAGGTACTACAGTGGCAAATGCTCGAGGGAACTATCCACCCGTGTACCTCCACCTTTACGGCGTCCTCGCAGCACAAGGGGTGCAATGTCCGCGCATCAATTTTGCGTGGACATAGGCAACTCCAGGCTTGTACGCTGTGGTGCCTCTTTCTTTCCTGCCACCTCTGTCTTGTGGAACTCTCTTCCATCTTCTGTATTTCCCTCTGCATTTAATCTCAATTTCTTTAAAGCCCGCGTCTGCGCCCACCTGAGAAATTTGCGTTAGGTGGGTACTGTAGGGGTGGTTTTTATTTTCTGGATTTTGTACTCTATTTACCTTCATTTTTATTCTTTCAACACCCCCTCCTTGAATAGGGCTTTGCCCGTGAGTGGTGGTGATGTGTTAAAAAAAAAAAAAAAAAAAAAAATATAACGTTAAACGTTTATTACAATCGTCTGATCACATGATACTTTTTATCCCCCAAAAAACTTGTTTTTCTGGCATCTAATTGCGATAATATGAAATCTTTTATCCACTTCAAACATCTCTCACATGTCTTTAAAACTCGTGCAGAAACAATGATATTCAACTGCTGTAACAATTTTCTAGAGAACTTATACAAAGATCTTGTCAGGTAATTCTTCCCAAATGTCTGTCCGCTCAAACAAGTCTTTAGCTTCTGTGCACTTTTAAATTTCTTTGCTAAAGACGAGATTTCCTTATAACATTTTATATACGGAGTATCGCGACATTGGACATTGTCATTCCTTAAGAACACAGCAGAGAAATAAGATAGCTTTCTACTCTAATAATAATAAAAAAAAATAAATTGCACATTAATACACTCTACCATAAATCTAACAACAAAAGTTTTTTAACTTGTCAAACGGACATTAATCAAGCAAAGGTTGGCAGAGCGACGCACAGCACCAAGAGGTCGGTCACCAACACCGAGCCGCACAATTTCTTTTGCAATACGTACCTCAAACCATATTGAGTTCCGCATCACACCTTACAGAACCCCCACCCCCACCCCAACTCTAATTCAAGTAAATAAACTATCGCCAGGCTACTAATCCCCTAAAGTGTATAAGCAGGTTATATCATTAACGTATAAGTTACTACTACTACTACTAATACAACTTCTTTGAAATTTCGGAAATTTCTTAATTAATAATAAGGACAAAATAGAACAGTTTTGATACTAATAATATCATTCAATCAAATTAATAATAATATAATCCCATTTTATCTAGCTTTGTGGGTATATATATATATATATATATATATATATATATATATATATATATATATATATATATATATATATATATATATATATATATATATATATATATATATATATATATATATATATATATATATATATATATATATATATATATATATATATATAATATATATATATAAAAAAAAAAAAAAAAAAAAAAAAATTGACTTTTTTTTTTTTTTTTTTTTTTTTTTTTTTTTTTTTTAAGAATCTTGTCGCCTAGTTCAAATAAATGAGCAAACTACTTATCAATGATGCAACTTCCACTTTAAGAAAGTCATATTAAAGTTGATTTCTTCTATTCATTTCCCTCGTCAATTTCATTCTCTGCCTAACATAAAATTAATAATTCAAGATGTCCCTTTTCTACATAACACCTTAGCACTAACCTCCAGTTATATTCATCAAATTAATCTATGTTTGACATCTAGTTTACCTTTTGTTCAATAGTATAAGGTAGTCATTCTAATCAGTTGCTATATATATATATATATATATATATATATATATATATATATATATATATATATATATATATATATATATATATATATATATATATATATATATATATATATATATATATATATATATATATATATATATATATATATATATATATATATATATATATATATATATTAGCCTACATATATAACTTAGCATATATATATATAATTGTATTTCTTTGCTAAACTGTTTCCTTACTCTTACTTTCTCACCTCTTTTCTCACTGATTTCGTCTTTTATTTGACATGTCCTTAAGTCTACTCAAAGTAAATCATTTTTAGAATTTGTCTTTCCCAATCTCTCTTCAAGCATCCGTTCAAAGCAGGCTTAGAACAGAAACTTTATCCCTATTTTCCGTACTATAACATATAGCTTCAGTCCTGTAAGGAGAACTCAGTTCCTTGTTAAAGACAAGGTTTCCTGGTAAAATTTTATGTTTGAAATATCGTGACATTATCATTT
>SEYY01001429.1:17500-20000 GCA_009176605.1 Armadillidium nasatum | reverse complement strand
ATAGAACACATTCTTTCTTCTTCTCCTTCTCTGAAATCATCATTTTAGGTGATTTCAATGTTCACCACCGCAATGGCTTTCATCTAGTTCTCAGATCCAGCTGGTGAACTCGCCTTCCAATTTTCTATCCAGAACAACTTTGAGCAGTTGGTGCAACTCCCTACCGTATCCCTGACCGTCTTGGTGATGAACCCAACATTCTAGACCTTTTCTAACTTCTAATCCTTCTCCTTATACTGTTAAACTCTTTCCTCCTCTGGGTTCATCCGATCACCTTCTTATCTCCGTATCTTGTTCTGTCTCTTCAAGTCTTCCGCAAGAACGGCCCCGCCTTCGGCGAGGAGACGTTCTGGCATTTTCGGTGCCACTAACTGGTCTGATTTGCGGTCGTACTTTTCTGGATTTCCCATGGAATGATTACTGTTTCCGTGGAGGGTCCCTCGGAGTGCCGAGCGTATAACCTGAGGTGATTCTCTTGGCATGGAGGCGTACATTCCAATTCTTTCCCTTCTACTAAACCTAAACAAACCTTGGTTTAACTCTGCTTGTTCTCGTGCTATCCGCCGCAGGGATGCTGCCTTCAGGGATACCGTCGTCTTCAAACTCCAGAACTCATGCAACTTATATTTCATCCCGGAATCGTGCAAAATCTATTCTTCGAATACAAAAACTCTTTTCTCCGCCAAATGCAATAATCTTTCTGGTTCCTCTTCTCTCACCCTTTCTGGCATTTTTTGAAAAAAATGTCAACTCTAACTTTGCTTCTTCCTCTTTCCCTCCTCTAGTAATCTTCTGACGGCACAACTGCCGTTTTACCTTCCTACTAAAGCTGAACTCTTTGCCAAACTTTTGCCTTTAACTCAACCTTAGACGATTCCGAGCTATTCCTACTCCTTCAACCTCCTCCAACTCATTTATGCTAAATTGTAATTTCTTCTAAAGACGTCTTTTCTGCTCCCTCAAAGCTTAATACTAGGAAAGGCGTACGGTCCTGATGGTATCCTTCCTGTGGTTCTCAAAACTTATGATCCAGAGCTTGCACCCTTCCTTGGTAAACTATTTCGTCTATGACTTTCTACTTCAACCTTCCCTTATTACTGGGAACGTGCGCTCATTCAGTTTGTGCAAAAAAAGGAGGGATCCCACTCAACCCTCTAACTACCGTCTCATTTCTTTAACCTCCGTTCTTTCTAAAGTTTTCGAATCTATCCTTAACAGGAAGATTTGGAAACATCTCAATTCTTCCAATCTTATCTCTGATCGCCAGTATGGCTTTCGTAAGAAACGCTCTACTGGTGATCTTCTTTCCCTTCTCTCTGACTCTTGGTCCTCCGCTCTTCGGCATTTCGGTGAATCTTTTGCTGTAGCGCTAGATATATCGAAAGCTTTCGATAGAGTCTGGCACAAAGCTTTGATTTCCAAACTTCCCTCTTTCGGAATCTATCCTTCTCTCTGTGACCTTCTCTCTAATTTCCTTTCTGGTCGTTCTATAGCAGCTGTTGTAGACGGCCACCGTTCTTCCTATAAATCTATTAATAGTGGTGTTCCTCAAGGATCTGTCCTTATCCCCAACACTTTTTCTGTTTTTCATTAATGACCTTCTCTCATTACTTCATCTCCTATCCACTCCTATGCTGATGACTCCACCCCATTATTTCTTTTCAATTTGAAAGACGCCCCTCCCAACAACAGTTATAGACGCAAGGAGGTTGCCTTGGAGCAACTGACCTCTGATCTTATCTCGTATTTCAAATTGGGGCAGAGAAAACATGGTCGTTTTCAATGCCTCAAAAACTCAATTCCTCCATCTCTCTACTCGACACAATCTTCCACACAACTATGATATCTTCTTCGAAAACACTCAACTCAAACCTTCATCTGTTCTTAATATTCTCGGTGTTTTTTTTCTCGTGATCTTTCTTGGAAAGATCACATTACTCTCTTTCTAAACAAGCTTCTAAGAGGTTGGGTGTTCTGAGGCGCCTTCAGTATTTTTTCACTCCACCCCAGTTGCTTGCTCTGTAATAGGGTGTTGTTCGCCCCTGTATGGAGTATGCTTCGCACATCTGGGGTGGTTCCACACATACAGCTCTCCTGAAAAGGTGGAGTCTAGGCATTTCGTCTTATCAACTCTCCTGCTCTACTAACTCTCTTCCAATCTCTTTCTGCCCGTCGAATTGTTGCGTCACTCTCTCTATACTATCGCTATTACAACGGACACTGCTCTTCTGAACTCTCTCGTCGCATACCTCCTCCACTGAGAAGGGCTCGTGCGACTCGACTTTCTACACAGTCTCATCCTTTCTCTGTCCAACTCTCTGACCCCAGACTTAACCGCTATGCTCAATTTTACATGTACTCTACTGGTAAAGTCTGGAACACACTCCCTTCATCTATTTTCCCAACTTCCTATGACTTACACACTTTAAACGTCCGTGTATCAGGTCACGTCGGCCTTTAATTTGACCAGGTTTCCGTCTTTCCCCCTAACTCTGGTGGA